>JAHWFP010169553.1:0-37242 GCA_023313725.1 Lithobius niger
TTTTTTGGTAAATCGGCCCCCTCTCAGGCCAACTTTCTGTATTCGCCCTTAGTCAGGGCAAGGAAATTAGTTTTTTTTTATTTTTAAAAAGCTCTTTTCCTCCGGTTCATATATTTTGTTTCACTATTGTGGAGCCTAGAAATGTCTAAAACATATTGTTTGAAGCCAAAAAAGGTCTTTGAATATCTAAAAATCCATCAGCTTCCGGGGCTTCGCCCCGGACCCCACTGGGGGAGCTCACAGCACTCCCCCAGACCCTCTAGCTGGAGTGGGTAAGTCGGCAAATTTAGGCAAATTTTGAAAGAAAAGTCGGTAAATTTTGCCTCTCTGCCCCCCCAACAAAATGCCCTTCGCTACGCCCCTGTCATCATCAATGGATTACATGAGATAAAATGGTTTTATAAACTAAAGTTGTTAGTGCCGATTCCCTTTCCAACGTTATTTACAAATGAAACTCTCAAAGTAAAAGTGTTGTTAGGAAAATGATAACTTACCTTCCATTTGACTTTTTGTGAATTGTCGTACAGGGTGCAAGTCTCATTCTTGTTAACAGACATCTATACCAAGTAGAAAAAAAAACAGATAAACTTACTTCGAACTTATTTCTTTTTCATATATAATTAAATGTTTGATGCAGATATAGTTACGTAACACCCCCATCCAGTTTATTAATCAGCAAAGAAATAAAAATTTGGCCGTGGTAACGAGACTTTAATAACTCCCCAAATGTTTATGACCATTCCACACAGAGTATCACCATTACACAGGTTCCCGTAAATAGCTGTGAACCTGGCAACTTTTCCATGATGCTCGTTTGTGATAAGCGGGGTCAG
This sequence comes from Lithobius niger, assembly GCA_023313725.1. Lineage (NCBI taxonomy): Eukaryota > Metazoa > Arthropoda > Chilopoda > Lithobiomorpha > Lithobiidae > Lithobius > Lithobius niger. The sequence goes on from JAHWFP010169553.1 coordinate 834, forward strand.
GTTCTGATTAATAATATCATTATCGTATTGGATTTGACTACGCACAAGCCAAAACTGGTATTCTTGTTTTTATTTCATAAATATGAATTTGGTTTATTTAACCTTGTCCACCTTGATGCCTAGCTATACTCAAAATCACAACCCAACATGGCCAAATAACCAGGGGGGGGGGGGGGGGAAGAGAAAACCCAACTGCAACCTCAAAATTACCAAAAACTGCATACCATTCCTTGTGAAGTGGTAATTCGATTTTTATTCTTTTATTTTTTAGCATAAATGAATTAGATTATTCTGGTTTCGAGTTACACTCAAATGGTCCTTGGCTGCAGGTGCTACTGGATCGTTACTTGTAAGAGTCTGCACACAACGTTTGGGTTTTGTTCAAGACTGCTGCTCGTTACTGCAAATCCAGGGGACTTTACACAATTGTTGCAACACTTACGCTAAGTCTTGCTGACGTAGTCGTTTCACATGTATGTGCGTTCACACCGAATGCAAAACTCCAAGTGAAGATCAAACCCAGGATTATAGCGTTTATACCACATTGAACAATAGAAACCCCAGGAGAAAATTATCACCTCATGTGCAGGCGTTGGCCAATTGTGAAGGCAATAGGGCAACACTTCAGGCTTAGCAACAGACCTAAGGCCTTGCTGTGTTAGTAGCTATCCCTGTTTTGAATATGCTTGCACAATTGAGATGGGGAGCGAGAATGTTTAGGCAGCCACGGTATGTGCATCCCAATCATGCCGAACGAACATATTACGAGGTACACACTATTAAGCTACAAGTGACGCAGCTAAAGTCAATATGATCCAGTGTGCTTCAGTTATAATCCTCCAATCATTTTGTCTGCTTATCTCTACCTGCACAAACTTACTCAAATGCGCACCATCTGCAATAATGAAATCCTGATAGTAGCACCGTCTAATAAGAATGCACTTCTAACATACACTTCTGCTTACTCTTAATCCTACTACCAATCAGTATTTAACAATGCGGCCTTTCTTTACGGAATTCTTCCCTTGACTAACTCCCCAACATCTGGCTCAGAACAAATGTCTTTACACCCTTGTATTTTATGCCAAAAGATTAATTAGCAATAATGATAATTTTATCTGATTACTTAAATGTTATATTACTTACATTGAGCTGCTTGAAGTTGCAGATAGACGTCACTTTAATGGGACGGGACAGCGATTGCCGTCGCTGCTTCAAGGGAACTATTTCTTTACTTCGATCTATTAGCGAGGAGACAATATCGCCATATCTAGTAAGGTCGTCTCGTAAGTCTTGCATGTCTTTCAGAAGTTTTTCTCCATCATCCAAGGAAAAATCGGATTTGCTGAACATTGTATTAAGCCGCTCATCTTGTCGAGTCAGCCACTGCTCGCATTCACGAGCCTCACTGTAAAACTAGAGATACAATACACAAATTAGCCTGGCAATCACTGGTACACACAAAGAAGTACAGATGAAATAATTACTGTATTGTAACACGTGAATTCTTCAAACAGAATCATATGCCAGGTAGAATTAACAAAATGTACAGTGAAACCTCTTTATAAATAGAGCCAAGGGGGTTTGTAAATACTGCAGAATTTATATCAAGATTTTGTTATAAACAATCACTTTTGCACGTATTATTGCTTGAAGAGAGTCGAAAATAGCGTTTGTTGTAACAGGTTTTATTGTTGCAAGAGGTATTGTTATAACGGAGTTTAACTGTATTACGTTTAAGAATCCACAAAACCAACCCTCTCAAATGTTAAGCCAGTAGCAGTCGCCACTTTACCAGTGATTTTTACTCAACATATAGCGAATACATGTTAGTCGTTACAGTAAAGTTCGTTTATAACGAATTTCAAGGGGGTTAGTATTTTACTTCGTTATAACAAAATTCGTTAAAAACGTATAACGAATTTCCGAAATTTTCAAAAAAAATTCGTTATAGAAGAAAATAGGCCTAAGACTTAACCTTTTAAGCAGTATGAACGTATATATACGTCCAAATAAAATCATCCCAAAAGCAGTAACGACGTTATACGAGTCGAAGCTTTGAAGGGAAACTGCGAGTCGAAAGCTGATATTCACTAACTGACATGTTGTGCAACGATTTATGTAAAAGAAAACGTTGTACCGATGTCTATAATTTTTTTAAAACACTTTAGTTGAGTGTAGACTCACTAAAATTTGCAAAAATGTCGTTCTCATTCTTTTTTTCCTAAGTTAGAAAGCAGAAAATTGGTTATTTTTGATCAGCGGTAGCGGCCGAACAATTTGACTGGGCGCCGCCATCTTGGATTCGTAGAAAGGCTGGAATTCACCTCTATCCAGGGCTGTCAACATACTTTCTTGATGGCCACTTGGCATTAGCGAATCAGACGGATTGTAGTAGGCCGCTTCTGGCTCTTTCAAGCTAACTTTCCAAAGCAATTGAAGATCGCGTTCCCTCATTGGCCGGTTGGCACCACGTGACCGATTTGGCGGGCTCTCATTGGCTGATGCACGATTTCAATATGGATGCCGCCGCTCGCTTCATATTTCACGTGAGCGGTTGTGTTTTAGTTTGTCGTTGCAAATCATAAGAAAGATGATGTTTCACAGCATTAAAAAATTAAATCAGCAGCCACGATGAACAACTGAAATGGAAAAAGAGCCTATAAATCTTCACACTATCGCTTATCAGGTGGGAACAACGATTTTTAGCCTAACAAACGCCGACTTTCGGATGCGTTTTGTCAACATGGAGATTTCAAGTTCAACTTGAGCCTAGTATGACCTCCCGTAATTTAAAAAAAAATGGTTCGCCGAAATTATTAAAGCCATTTATTTGATTTTTTCTGTGCACCGTAATGAATATCTGTTTCGTGCCTGTGCACAAGACCATTCTGATTCCGGGAAGAAAGGGATTTCGTTATAAAAGAATTAAAATTCCTAATTTGATCTACAATTTTGTTCGTTGTACGTTATTTTCGTTATATATAATTCGTTATAAGCGAATACAAAATGCATTGACAGAGTAGACGTCCAACCAATATTGTGATTTTACTTCGTTACAAGTAAAATTTGTTAAAAACGGCTTCGTTGTAAATGAACTTTACTGTACATGGTTTTTCTAATTTCTAAATTATGAACCTAGCAGAAAGAAAATCCTATTTTATAGTCTTTGAAAATGTGAGCGTAATCTCTAGCTTTTATGTTCTAGAGATATCTTTGCTTGAGTATCAGTTTATTGCTAGCCACTTTTTTTAAGAGTAGGGGCAAAATTCAAGTCGCCAACTGTTGATTTTCATTCGTCAAATGGCGAGTGGCGACTGACATTGGAGAGGATTGCACAAAATTTGAAAATTTGAAAATTCATCAAATCAGTTTGTCATTAAAGAAAACAAAATCACCTGATGGTATGAAGATGCATGCTTCAAATGTGTCTCCAGACATAGTGACAGTTGCAGTAACCACGACCACTGCGTTTGCATCGCGGCCATGTAAGCCTACAACAGAATGAACAATCACTGATTATAACCAAAGGATTCTTTTGTTACCAATGATAAATGTAATTGTGTGGAACACTTTTGACTTAATACATTACCTCAATACACTTAGCGGCAGGATGGTGTCCAAGGACTAGACTCTCGCCACGATCTTGAACCGATGTCAACTGGATCTCTCTTTTTTCTAATTCACTCATTAGTGTCTACAAATTATACATAAGTATTGACTTGTAATTTAAGTTCCCCTATAGCACAAATTTCTAGCACCACCAACGACTACAATAAAGTTATGCAAAAAACGCAATTAGAGCTTACTTCATAGTACTGTTCGATTTCAACAATGTTGATATTTTTGGCGCTCCAATCACGCGCAACTTCCGCTTCTTCCTTTTCATTGAGCCAGATCAATTCTTGCGTTGCTGAGTGAATAAAGTCAAACAGGGTCTCTAAATCTGACAAACGCTTATTCGACATGACCTGAAACAAATGAAAAATCGTTAGCCCTTATGAATATTTCTAAATGTTTTGCGCACACACATTATGTAAATTTCACACAAAACAAGTAATAACGAGGACCACCCATGCATAGTCGAGGAGATAAGATAAGGGACCTAGAAACATTCTTGTGCTCACGTAGATTGTGGCGTGCAATACATCTCAGGAATTTCCTAGCAAAATTATTTCTCTCCTCAGTATTTAAAAAGGTGCTGACTACGTCCTTTCTTTCTTAAACTTGATAATTGGCATGTCTTTACCCCAACAAATGTAACATTAAAATGTTGATGCTGGCTTATTTCTATTTAACATCGAATAACAAACTCACTAGTAATTCTGAGTATCCTTTTTCAAGCTTGAGGATGAGTTGACTATACAAACTAAGTTCCTCTCCCTTAAACTTGTTCTGTAAAAAAATAAACACACAATTATAAGCAAAGTACTCGGACGGATTCAAGTTATTAAAAAACTACCCCATTATTTTGGCAACCCTACCTTTTGAGCATGGCATTGGTCAATGTTTTTTTGGAACTGATCAATCATCCTATGTTCAGTCTGGTGCTGTTCCAGCAAAGCCTGGACACTGGGAAGATCGTTTCCATATTCTGCATCATCTAAGAATTTCTAAAAAAAAAAAAAAAAACACACACACACACAATTAACTTTAAATACACAAGCCAATGTGTAACTTCCATTATAGACTTGAGGACTTCGAAATTACGTACAAGCTTACTGTTGACCCAGTCGATGCACTCCTGCAGGAATTTGAAATTCTCATTGGTATCTACTAAACGAGATTCCATAACAATATGTGTCTGACGCGTTACTGTACGTTCCTCTGTAGTAAAGGATCGTTTAGTAAGAACACTTTGGAGGCGAGACTGTAGCGCCATTCGAATTGAAACCCACTGTTGGTGTAGCCGTTGAACTCTGGAAAGATACACCAATAAAAAGTTTGAATCAAACCAATCTTAAATGTTTGGGGACGATAAACACAGTAATCTACCAGCAATTACCTTCGATGGAGTTCAGCTGCCTGGTGGTATCTTCCGTCCTTTAAAGTTTGGACGTCTTGAAACATGGACTTAATGCCATCTTCACACTGTTTTAGCTCACGCTCAAGTTGATCACAATTATGTTTAGCATCCATCGGGTGAAGTCTGTCCACACGCTTTTCTTCCTGCAAAAATGAAATAAGGATCACCAACTGTTAACAACAAATACAAAATAGAATTGATCGAGTATGGGGATTTGAAGTCTAGTCATCGACACCCTCTCGACTAATGATCACAAACTGCAAGAGCAACCCCCAAAAACCATGACCTAATTTTCTTTACTTCCAACAAATGCTCTGCAAAAACTAAACATTTAAATTTGCAGTAGCTACACTAATGATATTTACTTTATTGTTTGGCTCTACCAAGTTTTATAGCTAAGGAGCAAGGCTATTTCTATACAGATACCGCATCGGTAAATCTGCATAATGTATTGGTATTGGACCGGAATCGATATTTTTAAACAATTTTTTTTAACATGTACTACACTTTAACATAGCTTATTTTCTTATTAACATCAAAAACGTTTTGCTTCCTGCCTGTAAAATGCTGCGACTATGGAAATGAAGTGCAACAGAAAGGCGTACCCAAAATGAGATCAGTGTAGCTACACGTAGTTGTAATTACTCTTAACAACAATGACTCTATTACAACAATGGAACGCTTGAGGCTTCTGATCCAACTATTCGTGTTTAAGTAATTGTTTATAATGTTAAAAGGTATCATTTCCACATCCTTGGGTAAACATGGCATCAGCAAAATTGATATCACGCGGTATCAGTTCGGTTTCAGTATCAGACTGGCAGAAGCGGTATTGTTACAGCCTTGCTAAGGATCTGTAAGATTGCCAGCTCTCTTAAGTGATTAAAATTCTGTTGTCTCTTATTACTGTTTATTTCTTACCTCTTCAATTCTTTTTTCAATTTCTTCTAGTTTGCTTTCACACTGCTTGGCATCACGGTGAACCTTTTCTGCCACACGTTGCAGTCGTTCCAACCTAGAAAAACAGCAAGACTTTACAGTTAGTACCACACATGGAGATTTGAAACCGTTAATAAATAATGGTATGAACCAAACTATGCCTCGCATCTTAAAATTTAAAATAATTACGACAGTCAATCATTAAAAAAAAGAAAAGAATATCATCGTATCAAAAACAAGGATTGAGGCTTAATGACGTGTCCACAACTAGGTCAGTAGCCCCATCCCCAGCCACAGTGCAGTGGTCCGGGTTGCCACTGTACTACACATTGCAGAGATATTAAACAAACCCCAAATCTAGATCTTATCATGCATCTGTACCTCATACAAAAATTGAAAAATACTCCGGATAGGAAGACAGATTCATTGCACAATTGACACACTAAAACTCAGTAGAAGATGTAAACGGTGACAAACACCATTAAGATGGTGACATTCCACGAGTGCATGATGGGCCGTCAGTAATCGGTGACAATAATGATATTCAAGTGAATTCCCCACTCAAAAGGAATCAATGTTTTAGGATGGTTTGCCCAATACATAAACGGGCCAACGCCACCGCTTCTCGGCGCCTGCAGCGACAAGATGAGTGCCAAACCGAGATAGTTCCTTTTATAGCCGCAACTTATTGCCATCTTGTTAGTCCCACAAGGTTTGCCAAGCAGTACTTAACCTCAGACGAAGAGTTGAAAAGGCGCCCGAAGGAACCAAGCTGAGATCCCTTTCAAGTGGACCAGATAAGGGCTCCTTTCGCGGCTGCATTAGCACATTCGTTCCCAGCTGCCCTAATATGGCCCGGGATCCAGCAGAAAATCGTAGTCTTCCACTGGCCAGGCAAGCGGGAAAGCAGAGTTTGGATTCGCTGTGCCAAGGAGTTCAGAGGTTGTATGATGCTAAGGAGTTTCGTGATGCCCACACTACTGGTTTTCGAGCCCCGACCGTTTGACCGGTTTAACCGATTTTCTACCGATTCCGATAACAGAATGCATGCCCTGAAGGTCAAGGATCCATTTAAGAGCCAGACAGAGTGCCAAAAGCTCTGCCGAAAACACAGAAATGAGACTGATGGAGGGCGATGGGATATGCCAAGGCCATACGCCAAACGCTAAGGTTATACCACCGAGTAATAGCTCAATTTGTGGAATATCTTTTTTGTTCATAGTCTCTATCTTAGTTTAGCCACTAAACCAGCATTTATTTTTACAGTGGTTTTTACATAAAAAGAAGAAAGCAGCAATTAAAATGTAGTTACCTTGCCAATTCATCTTTTATTGCTTGTTCTCTTTCTTGTAATAAAGAGAGCATTCGATTCCAATTTCGTTCGATGGAGTCGGGTAAGAGTTCGGAGTCGACATCTAATTCGTCTTTATTGTCAAGCTTCCGCTACAGATAAAAATATAAAGTTAGACATTCTTCACAACAGAACTGTGAAAGGTTAATTAACAAAATTAAAACACTAAACTGAACTAGTAAAGTAAAAGAATGATAAAATTAAACCAAGAGTGATCCGACTATGAGGCTACGTATTATTTACATTACTGTTGTTTTGACTGACCTTCTTTTACCACATATTTTGCAGGTAATTCAGTCGGAGAAAAAAAAACACTATGCCTGGTGTTGTCACCATTATTGTACGAAAGTCATTAAACATCTATGGTAAAAGTTGTTTAACGATACAAGTCCATCCAAAGGAACTTAGGAAAGCAATATATCTTTCATACAGACACTGATACTAAGATTTACTTCAAGTACATATTAATTTATATATTCAATACACACATTTTGTGGAAAACGATTACCATTATCTTACATCATTCTTTTTTTTAATTTCTCCCCCCCCCCACCCCAACCTTTCACATAATTTTTGTTTTCAACAAATGTCACCCTATTTTAATTTCTCCCGAGATTTCCAGAAGTTTGCAACTCCAAGAAAGAAAAACAAAAAAGGCCAGAAAAATGCATGATTGCCTGGTCATTTTAAAACTGATTTGGCTAAAGAACCAAAACATTTTTATATCGTGGCCCTCTGTAATCATTTTAATCGTATATTGGCATAGAAAACTACCAGCCACTTCAATACTTTTAACCGAATCTAAACAAAGCTTGTGGCAATAGTACGCGGTCTACTGCACTTTTACCAACTGATGCGCATAGAATCTGAGTTGCATAGCACGGATTATTCTCATTATCGCAACGGTTGTCTGCTTGAGATTCTACCATTATCGGAAACCTGAACGTGACTGACCAGCATTTCGCGGTGAACTTGAGCCAGGCGTTGCTTCTCAGCAAGTCTGGGAGGCACATCTTCAACTCGGAAGCGGTTGCATTCTGCTTGCAAAGACTAAAAAACCAAACAAAAACAATTATTGGTTCCATCCCAAAGGTAGTCACTTTTTAAACCAAGATTGTCAGGAAACATACCTTCATTTCTACAAAAGTTCCGGGAAAGTTCCGGCTTTGCAGCATTGCAATAGACTCTCGTAGCCAAATATGGAGATGACTAGCAATGTCTCTGTAGTCATCATATTTCTTGAGCGTATTCTACAAGGAAAACAAGTTGCATATTAAAAACTTGACAAGACCTACACTAGATTTACACGGCAACAAGAAAGCGCAATTTAGCGATGCGCTTTGAAATGTGCATAAAAAAATGGGACCTGTTTACAAGACGAAAGACCGCGATTAGGACCACTCCGCTTAGCAATGCGATTCATGCCAGTGCGTTCAGAAACCCCATCCCTCCCTTTGGTGAATAGTGGCCACGTCCCACGCTGCTCTTTCCCTGCATGTAGTAGTAAACTGGGTCAGCTTAAACCAAAGTACCCATACGTAATCAAGTCTTAGTGGTCTTTCTACTCATGTACAGTTATTTTCAGTTTATTTACCTAAAATTTGAGTGGCACCAGCACAAATTACGTGGGTGCCGTAACCGTGTCTGCCATCTTTACCAGGCCTGCTCCAACATATCAATGTGATTGTGATTACATGAATAAAGATGATGCGCATCAGAATCGCAAACCACCTCTGTAAAGTGCTTCGGGTTCTATATGGCCAGCTCGGACGTGATGCACATTCATCTGAAGCGCTTCGAAGTGGTCATGTAAACGTAATGATAATTCTATACAACGTAACCTGACAACAACTTTTAGTCTGAAAGATTTTACTCTAGCTTGGCGCGATTGCGGATGCATACGGATTTATCACGTTTCGGCATAATTGTTTCCTAATATTAAAAATAGGTTTCATAAGGTCGAGTGGGAGAGCAATCCAGGGACGATTAACACTCTTCGCGTAAATCTAGAGCACAATGGCGAGCGTTTGTACAACGCTTATGCCTAACCGGAGATTCCGACAGTCACTTCGGAATAGGCCAAATACACAAATCCACACAAAATCACAACTGAAGCACAACATCACTGGCACACAGAATCACTAAAGCTCCCCAAATAAGATACATCACAACAATATTATCGTTCCAACTTTAAAAACATGGAGGTGACGCGATAAACGTTTGAATTGCAGCACGTCCTGACAACAAAGATGGCAGACGATCAGCACAAGCGTACACCTGAGGTGTACAAATGCGGCTACGCATTGGATATGTCGGTGTGGTGAATACAGGAATTTTCATATTAAGCAGACAATAATCCACAAATTGAATTTGGGGCGGTACTCTGTGATAAAATTTGTATATTAAAAAAAAGATCTGAAAGGCTTTACTCGAGCTCAGCACATTAAAGCTGTAACCTGCTGGCCTGGGATTCGAACCAGTTAACACTTACTATAGGGTTTATTTCTTGTTTCGCTTTATGACTTGGGGTGTGCGTGTTTACCACAGTGCCATGAAAGTTACGCTTCAAGTAATGTTCGTTAGTTTCAATGGCTTCAGCATTGGTCTTCTAATCATGAAGCTGGGAGGCTCAGACATTCAGACATTCCATTCCAGACAGGAAGTCGTACAATGTGTTTATTTACCATATTAACTCTAGCTGGTTATTTTGCTTAAAAGGCTGCAAGCTGCGCAACCTTCAAAACTTGACAGATCATTAAAAAAATAATAAAACAATCCTCGCTGCAGGTAAAGTGTCACTAGTACAACAACAAAGGGCTGGTATGTACTTTGCATTTTTCGTGCTTCGTTATGCTCCCCAACACTAGCTGTGAATTTGTTCCCTTAGGATAATAGGCCAGTGTTTAGTCACACTCACTTCTCTTACCATGTAAGCCTCATTCCCACATTTCCCATCAGTAATATGAATTATTAATACGATAAACCAATGAGCAATTGAAACTTACTGGGTCCGTGAGTGGTGGTCTTGCTGGGGGCTCAGGAAAAACGTCGTAAAGAGATGAAATATAGGTGATAAGCGACTTCTCGTCGGGTTCGGGGGTATCAACATCTGAAAATAGTTTCAATAAAAAATTGCATAAAACATTTTCTATGTTTGAAAAGTATTTTTTACCAACATCAACACCACTTAGCCCGCTTAAGTAATTACGTGCACAGGGCGTGTTGGCTAACTAACTTTTCACTACCGACCATTATAAGCTATATGACTGTTATGCCAAAAAAGACAGCGTTACAAGTTATTGAATTAGTATCGTATCTCTTGCTCATACCGTGTGTGTTAGTTCGTTCTTTGAATTTGTGCGTAGAATAGTGTCATTTTTATTGTGATCAATAAGGGAAATTTAAATTCACAGAAAGAAAAAAATGGCATCACAATAACATTTAACTTTTTTTTTATTTTTTTGTAAAGCATGTACTTAAGAGAACTCAATATGCTTACGATTTTTATGCCTCGCATAATGAAGAGAAAAACGCCTGCGAGTAAAATCTTAATACATTAACGTAAATTCTTGAATCTGACTTAGAATTACGTCAAATATAATGAATTCATTAGCACCAAACCAATGACAGAAACAAACCAAACACCAAACTAAAAGGAGTTTTTGTATCTCAATTCTGCTTCGCAATCACTTTTCAATCACGTAAAAATTATTTTTTTTGAATGGGCCAGATTTTTTTTTTCAAGTTCGTTAGGCAGGCAGGCACAAACACTTTTTAAAACATAAAATGTACCATATAAGCCTAGGCTTCTTCATTATAATTTAAATCTCTAAAAAAGTTTGTAGGCTTCTTCGGCATAATTTTTCCCTACAAAAGTTTGGTATTGCATGTCGGGTGTGCACTTTTAGCCATTTACTTGTTTTATAAACTATTACGAGTTCATTAATTTGTTTTGAGAAATATAAAATGTTGATCTAGTATATGATGAATTTGCCAAACGTTTGAATAAATTGATCATTCGTGGAATGGTCTTCAATAAGCCACATTACAGAGCATGCAGAGACGTGGAAAAAAAAGCTAGTGCAGGAGGTATTAAGTGGTGCACAACGACCAAGAAATAATTTTCTTCTTTTTTAATGGTTTTATTAAACCATTAATGGTCTTTCATAGCACTGCCAGTGTTACGGAAAATCGGTCAAACGGTCGGGGCTCGAAAATTCAATTTATTCTTTTAGCCTAAAATTATTCTGCATCAAAGCATATTCTGTCTCAAAACGTGCCATTGTTTCCAGGGTCGAGTACAGAACCTAACTGCCAATATACTTGAGCCCTGGCAGTACACTTGGTAGCGCATATAGTTACCCAATATAGTGAAATCGGATTGAATCAATCATTTCTTGTTTTCTTTTGCTAGTGCAGAAGCTAAATACACTAACTTAAGCGATCATGAAGGCACATCCACTTGATTACCCTACTGGCTGCATTGCAAAATTAGGACGTAGTTCATTGCTTTACTAGCCAACAGCTTTAATTGACAAACCGGCCTTCTCATTAACAGTTCACAAAACTCATTGCAATAAACATAATTCAAACAATGAACCCAAAACAACTATGTCATTGCATCTAGGAAGATCTCATTTATTGCACTATTTCCATTCATTATTAGCAATTCATAAGCAAAGCTAAAAAAATTATAAATGGATTTTTTTTTGTTCCGTTACAGCTTCCGCCATGAGCACACGTTTCTCCGGGCATTAAGTAAGACAAGTGAAAGCGATTATAACAAGCCGGTTATTGTTTACTGGTTAATGTTTCCAAGGGTCACACTGTTACTTCCGACCCAAATGTGTCCCTTCCATGTGGGATTTAAGACCTGTTTACCAGACATACATTTCAAGGATGTGATGAAGTGTTGGTGAATTCAAATGATTTTCTGCAAAACTAAAATAAAATTATTAACTTAATACCCACTTTTTTTCAGTAGCTGATCAGTTAATGAATGGAAAGATAATCAGATGCTTTGGCCATTAAAGTGAGCAGCATGTAACCCTCATTCAAGGGTTACAGATCTAAGAACACTCCGTGCTCTACTTTCACCTTCGCTACCTACCACTTACAGCATTCAACCAAGACGCACACAGAATGCTGATGAGGGAGACACAGCAAATCAATATGCCAAGGCGACAAGGATGCAGACTTAACTGGAGCCGGCTTACATAACAACAATACAAAATTTCAAGTATTCACGTGATGTCTGACAAAGCAATTTGACAATGCTATCTCGTTATGTCTTACAATGTTCCAATGGCAATGGTCAAGTATCTTACATAACCAAGTAATCTGGTTAAAGTGGGGAAAATTATCATCTTTTCCATCAAATGATGGATGTATGCCTTTACTATTTATTACTCCACCAAATTTCTGTTAGCAACTCGACAGAAAAACACCTCGAAGCAAAGCAAAAGGCTTCCTAGAAGTGCTTGTTGCCGTAATTTTCGTTGTGTAGTTGCCAATGCCTTCTGTCAGTGGCGCTACAAAGCTGGCCTGCAGAGCAGAGTACGATGACTGCACTTAGGACATACGTCGTGTAGGTTCTCATTGTCGACTCACTATCTGCATTGGGCCTACTGAGTGCCAGTTGCTAATCCTATATTGCTCTCATGTTGGCATCGAAAAGCCATGGTTGTACGCCATATTGTGGAAAACTTACACGACACGATTTACATGGCAGTTGGAGTTCAATAAATTTTGGAGATATATGTGTTCAGTTACTGGGTGCTCGTAAGATTTTCGAGGCCCACTCGGGGTATTCGCTGTCACCCACACCGACCACCCCCCCCCCCCTACATAACTGCACAAAGCTTTCAAACAAAAATTGTAAAGCTCACTTTAGGCACGTCCCCTCCCCCCATCCCCTTCAATTAGTGAACTATCCTGTTAATTTGGTTCAAAGTTTTTTACATAACAAATACAAAAAAAAAACAAAAAACTAAAGATAGAATGACACAAAAATGACCATTCGGTCATCTTGTTTGCTTGCCATAACTAGAAGTTTTAGGCTGCTTATTCTTAATGTTTCCAGGAACACATATGGAACTGCTTTTTAGTCTTACCTTCTGGATCGAGAAGTCGTGTAACGCCACATTCTCTCTCGGCAACGTTGAAGGCATTTTCCAAGTTTTCACGAGCGTGTCTGGTCCTAAGCGACCTGAAGTCAATCAGGTCTGGCCTGTAAACAAAAGGCATAAAATGATTAATCCATGGGACAACTTAACAAAGCTAACAGGCTGCATTAAAGACTGGCCTTGTGAGAGTACAAAATACACTATGGATACAAACGCTAACTTTAAGACCGGATCTCTGCTCCCTGTCGCAGCTGGTGTAGAGGTTTTCGTTTAGCGGCAAGTGTTGCGCATTGAACCAGATCATATTTTGGCCATTATTTATGCCTGCCCCAGAGCTGGAAGTGTTGTCAACCAATGATAAAAGTTTTTAACCGGACCCACTGCTAGACACAGGTATAGGTATTCAAACAATGGGTTGGGGGGGGGGGGGAGGTATTCTCCGCCACCCGGACCCAGGGATTGGCCAGAGGTTTGCTATGAGCAATGCCCATGCCGCAACAATGGGGCATGGAATGGCATGTTGCAGCAAGCAAGTCCACAGGAAGTAAACCATCTGATAGTTCGTTTTTTATGTGTAGCACTTTACAACTCCAAGCGACTTTTATGTAAGTGTTGTGTACAGGGTTCAGACAATTTTTTTATTCTCAATTTCCCTGACACTTCCAGGTTTTCCAGGTGCAGCCAATGACAATTTCCAGGTGTTTACAAGATTTTTTTTTTTTAGGGAAACAGGCAATAGCTAATATTTTTATTAATATTTGTACGAAAATAATCAAACATCCCAGAAAATGGGCTGTTTAGAGGCTAGTCCAGACGGGACTAAACGCATTTTCATCACAGATATTGGTACAAGCCTAAGATTTGCTTTATTTACGTAATAGCTATAATAATAGAACATATTAGTACAGCACAAATTAAAATAGGTGCTACTAGCCTAGAATTGGAACTTACAGATCAGACACAAAGGCATTTTTTCAAATTTCCCTGATTTTCAAAAAAGTCTTGTTTTTCCTGAGATTTCTAGGTTTTCCAGGTTTTGTCTGAATCCTGGTGTAGCTATCCAGCATTGCTGCATTTAACTCTAAAAGCGAATGAGGTGAAAGCAGTATGCACTTAACATCTCTTAAAATCATGAATTTCATTTCATTAACTTCAATTTATTTTTTTTTAATTTTCATTATGTACGTTACTTAAAAAAAAATACACAGCCAAAATGAAAATGTAAAGTTTCAGGCCAAAAGTACTATGCTGCAAACCTGGGGAACAGTATCTTGAGACACTTCAGGAAAAATAAGCGGGAATAACGAAAATATGCCCTTTTTTTTAGAAAAATAATGCAAAAGACGTGTCTGTGCCTAAAAAACAGAATAATTCCAAAACTAGCTTGCTGGTAAGTGAGGTGCTCATGTCTTGTATGCTTGTGACCTTGGTGTGCCCACTCATCTATCCCTTCCTACAAAATGGTAGGCGGTAACAATAGCTGGCTTACATCGCTTCCCATTAATCTATTGAATCACTTTTCTCAGGAAACCAAGGGGTGCAAAAAAAAAAAGGAAAGCTCCTGTGATAGGTTGTAAATCACAAAGTAGTGTTCCCTACACTTTAAAGCTGAAATGCCCAGACCCCGACACATAAAACAGGTAATTTACGAAGCAGTTACTTGGAAGGATAGCTATTTCGGCCTGACGATTCTGCACGGGCAGGGGTTCCATTGGCTAAACCGCTTTTCCCCTTTCACTTCTGATAAGCCGAAAGGTATGCACCAACACCTACACCGTTACTTTAATTAAAATTATGTACCCTCATCCTCATCCCATGGTGGAAAATAAGAGTTTGGAACAATTTGCACAGGATTGGCTGACTGCAGCAATTCCTTGTCCTGCAGGAAAGCCAACATTTAACTGCATTGGAAGCATGAACCTTCACCATTTTCTTTAATTACTGCACACGTCTTAAATACGATAGAAAATACTAGAACTTCAATTATGTACAACTAAATTCATGGTGCTGCCAATTTTTGGTAGCCATTCAGGCACATGTGTTAAGTGTTTTTGTATGTTGACATTCATCTTTAGGTCTGCATCGGACTGGTCGTTGCTTCTTGAATTATGCGCTTGTGACCCCTGAACTTTATGTGTGTGCTTTGCTGCTTGCTAGCTGTAGGGTCCCATGCCATTTGGTGTCCAGTTGGTCTTGGAGTTTTGGGTGGCAAGATGGTGGATGTGACAAGATGGTAAATGAAGGGATAATGGTATCGCAGGGCATATTGAAAGCGGTAAACTAATATTTAATCAAGGCGACCCAGCCCCCTATTTGTCAGTTCAGCAATTGACTACAAGACACGATCCATACAAAATTCTGTAGATAAAACTGTATGGTTTGTTGTGTGGGCTTTAAAAGTATGAAAGATGACTGAAAACATCTAGTTGGGGAATAGTAATTTCTGAGGTTCTAATTACCGTAAAATAGCTGGAGTTGGGTTCACCCTTAACAACAGGACGACAAATTTATTGTCTATTAAAAAAAGTTACGATTTTGTCTTAAATTTTATCATCTGAAAATGTGTGGAGCGGCGGGTCTAGAATGCAATCAAAAAATTGGAGGCTAGGGGCTACTTTTCGATTTCTTGACCTTGCCATTCAGCTTCTAATCCTGTAAGGCTTCGCAACCCCAGGCTTACTTCTTTGCGACCCACACTCCAAGAAACCCTGAAGTAGATATAGACTACAAGACAGTGTCATCTAATGTGTTGTGTCCGACGCATATCCGACCTAAAAAATGAAGCTGGCCGATAAAATCAAATGACTTTTATTCTGCACAACTCATGAGGCTTCGATTTTGGAAATCCTTGCACGTAGGCCACAAAGTCACCATCCATTGTCTTATCAGACAAGCACGGATGAATGATAGAAAATTTCAATTGTGATCATAATCAAATGCGCTTTATTCCATTAGTACCAGTAAAAGAAAAGTAAATAAAATGCAACTGTGATAGAGACAATTTGGTTTTAACCTCCAATCCCCAGAATGTACAATGTACTGACACATTCAAATGGCTACATAAATACAGCTGATAAAGCACAGACGAATCATCAAGCTGGACTGTAAACCAAATAGTGGCGCAATCGAATTTTGCAAACTGACCTATGTATATAAGGAACTCAAAAAAAAAAAAGGTGTCTCTGCATAAGTAGCTGGGAGCGAAAGGTTCACAACAAAACCAAGATAAAGTCATAAATAATTTTAAATTTTTTTGTTTTATCTCTTGACCACCCCTCGGCCCAGAACAAGTACGTAGTAGTGACATACACAAAATGCTAAGCCTTAATGTGAAACGAGAGCTTTTGAATTTCTTGCAAGCACAATCAAGTTGTCAAGGGCTTGGACTGAGATCCAAGTGGAATGACGTGAGATCAAATCCTGCAACTGACCTTACATAAACACGGGACTTAAACAGTGCAAGGTTTTGGGAATACACAAAAATAGTTAACGAAGCAAACAGACTGCATTAAAGACTGGCCGTATGAAAATACAAGATACACTAATCTGAGAAAGAAAGTCAACGATATCTGCCTCGAGTGCGACTCGAACCCAGGGTTTCCCGCTTACTAACCAGGCACTCTAACCAAAGCGCTACCCTTTAACTTGCAATTTAGTCTTTATTCATTGCTCACATAATTTCTAGTTTGGAGACGGAGAAGCAAGTTGCTTTACCTCCTTCTGTATGTGTACGGCCTTCAGGTCACCACTTAGAAAGGTTAAACAGCTACTAAGCTCAGCTGGAGCCTTTAGCTAGGAAATCCTAAAGAATGCCTGGCCAGTAAGAGTGAAGTCCTGGATTCGAGTCCCAGTCGGGGCAGTTTTCTTTTCTTTTTTTCTCAGATAAGTGTATCTTGTATTCTCAGAAGGCCAGTCTTCAATGTAGACTGTTTACTTGGTTAACTCTTTACCTTGTTCATTTAATCAAGAATAGTTTCCATGCCTTATTAGGTTTCTCGTACAAGGACAAAAAAAGTTTCAACCAACAATTAAGAAACTACAAAAACAAACATCAGCTACCCATCGCCAGAATGAAGTGAAAGATGCTCTCCTGATAGCCTACTGCAGGCATCAGGTGTGGTATCCCTACTGCGGTGCATCGAGTGTCGACTTAGGTCCTTTGGTTTTAAATTTGTTTTGATGTCCCTTTTAAACATTGATGCTGTGTACTGCAATGTTACGTTCCTAACTGTGGCATACGCTACTTTGTTTTTGCTTGGCAACGAGATGGGGGCAAGTCTAGGAACATTGTGTTTTTACATAAATGCTGCAAACGTAGGAATGCTGGCCGAAATACAGAAAGAACGAGTCAAAAATACTAATTCATCAAATCGTGATGCAAATTTTTACCTATTTCTGTGGATAATGGCATTGAAGGCAAGTCCGTCTCTCCAGCTGCTCGTGAAATCCGTCACTCGCACACCTGGGTACTTGTCCGTCGAACGCTGACTCCACAGAAGAAGAGCCTCTCGCGCTGTCATGGACTCCGATTGGCCACTTACTACAATGTCGGAGATCTGAAAATAGATAACCAATGGACTAATGTCAGATTCGTAAAAATAAAGAAGTGCAAGCAATATTCGTACTCTGTTCGTTTAATACGATGAACTAGCAACACCATAAAATTACCCAACTGGTTAGGTAATATCCAACGTCAACGTACGCCTTAGTATTACAGGTTGACAGTTACGCATAGAGTTTAACAACAAACCGAAACGTACGTAATTCCTTAGTAGATAGTGGTCACATTAGGTTATGTTATGTTGCCTATAAGTTTACGTTAGACGTTTACAATTACACGGTTCTTCCTACTCCAACGAAGTGTATTCGAAACTAACAATTTTCACAAGTTAGTAAAGAAGACCAAAACACTTTCGGAACAACTTAGCATTGTAGACTGGAGTAATTTTGATTAAGTACACCGATCCATACGCCAGACAAAGTCCCATATCCAATTCTAAGCGAGGAAAAGTGTGACTGTCCAACATCAGGCTCACATGACACAAAAGGAGAAAGATGAACAGGCATTGGGACAAGTTGCGAATACGAGAGAATGGGTGTACCGTGTCCCATGCAATAACTGTGAGGTAGTTTGCATTGGCGAGACCAGAAAAAGAATACGAGTGAGACTAGCACGACACATGGCAAATGTAAGAAATGAGAACGAGGACAATGGAACAGCAGTGCATTGCATGGAGACATTTCACACAAAAGATTGGGAGAAAATCAAGACACTTTTGAGCTCAAACTGAGCAAGAGATAAACATCTTAGGTGCCTGGAATCAATAGCAATTAAACAACATGATTGCATAATAAATCGCTTTGAACATTCAAGGCCCATCAAATTCTAACGTAGGGCACCTGGGTAACGTTGGACTTGAACGAAAATTGAGTAGGCGATGGGAATCTGAGAGAGCAGAATTTCGACGTGCAACCGCCCTAAAAACGTAGGAGGCCACGATTACGGGCGAGTTCGAAAACGGCGATTGTGAACATCAAAGACGCAAAATGTGATCAGGGACTAAATAAACGTTTAAAAGCCTGATGAAGACAACAGGGAGGTGTTGAAAATTTGCTGGACATAATAGTAAGTGTCTAGCTTGTGGAAGTGGGCGTTGTTTACTTTGTGAAGTGACACATTAGGAACGTCCCATACAAACCCGCATTCTAAAACATGTTGATGCCTGCACATTAGTTAATTTTATTACAAACAGATTCCTTCTAAAGTCTGATGACCATTTTCATACTCAGACTGTGACTCTCTGTAAATATAGTGCTATAAGCAATGATGAATCCAAGTTCACTTCAGGCTTAGAATGACTTGACGAGATTGTAACTTTAGTGTAATTGGTATAATTGATATATTTATTGAAGTCCACCTAACTAATGACTCGACTTGGGTAGACATAGAAATTAATTATGACTTGTTATTTGATACGATGTTACGCACTGGTAGAGACTTAACAAGTCGTTCATTGCAGCACTACTGTCATCAATCCAGCCCGCTCTTTTGCTTTTTAACAAAGAAATTGATCCCACCCCCCCAAAAAGGCTATCATATGTTGTGATTACAAAGATTGGGGTAGAAAATAGGCTTTTTTTTTTTAATAAAAGTTCTATTAAATGTACTACTGACAAGGCTCGAGATGAGCAGTATCGCATTGTTAATTTGCACCAAAATTGTAAACAATTGCGACGCAACATTTTAACTTACGTATGTTGCGTAACTAAAACCGAGGGTACACGGAGGTTTCATAAGTCGCTTTACTTTACATCGACTTGAACTCACGTCGCTTTAGAAGAGAGGTGGTTACATGGACATTCAAGTTGGAGTGAGTTACAACGACAACGGGTACACGGTGGTTTGCTGCTAAGTCGATGTATTGGCGCGTTTATCAAATCCCCCATCAACCAAACCCTCTCTATTCCCATGTCGCCATTCAACTAGCTGGGCTTTCGACTTCGTTTTAAGGAAGTAACAGGTTCCGCCCTAGCTTCTTAAGGTTTAAGCGCACTTGTTTCAACCAATCAAAGGAAAGCAATCCTTAGAGCGACGTAGAAAATGGGTTTTAGGTGGGTACACGTAGGTTGTTAAAGCGCTTCAACTCCTTATGTCGATGTAACGAGGTGGTTTGAGATAAAGCGACTTGAAAGTGGATTTAGGTGGATACACGGAGGTTCTTAAAGCGCTCTAACCACTACATCGACGTAAGAAAAAGCGACTTAAGAAACCTCTGTGTACCTACACTCTCCAATGTCACTCGCCACTTGGCGAATGGAAATCAACAGTTGGCGACTTGGAATTTAGCCTTACTCGCCAAATCGGTGACTAGCAATAGAGAATGACAGTCATATAGGGCTATCTCTGGAACCGTTTAAGTTCAAGACGAATGGTTTGTGGCGTTATGCTCACAATTATAAGGGCTATACAACAGCATTTTCTGCATTAATTCTGGGGTTAACGAAAATTTTGCAAACGCATAAATCTGAAAAACCATGCATCGTGCAACACGTTTTTCATGTGTAGCGAGTAGAAATTGTTAAATGGCGACTGCTATCTAAGGTCTACTGGCCAAGTGGCGACTGCTATTGGATTGACATTCGAGAGGGTTGCTGTGTACCCTCGATCTAAGTTACAAAAATCCTTCTGGAATAGGACGTCTGAAATAGGTCTAGCCCATTTACAGTAAAACACTTATTTAAAATACTGTGAAGGCAGGGTTAATTTGCCAGCACGGAGCAAAAACAACAGCATAGGCCAAGCTTACAGTACTGTATTGATAAAATCACCTACAGACATTCTTAATTCCAACCCCAACAGGAGTTAGTTTATGTTCATACTAGGTGCAATTTATGAAGTTGAAGTATTTTTTAGACAACACATTATCATTATAAATGTTTAGAAATACAAAAATAAAATGTATACGTCAGACAATAACATTAGCCTGTTCTAGATGAACCTTCAATAAACGGGAACCACCCTTTTGCCTGCCCAGAAAAATAATTATGTTTCATGAAAACGGTTTCACCATTATTTTGCAACTGCTACGCACATTTTTATTTTGCATCGCAGTTATGCTACACTTTTTTTTTACGGACATTTCGAATGCAGAAAAGCCATCATTGTGTTGTGATTGGTTACGAAGACTGGGTTAAAAAATTAAAACTTCACAGTTGCCATCACATCACATCACAGTTGTCCAAGGACATTATTAATTCTATAATTTGACTTGTTTCCAGTAAAAATGAACTAGTGAATGAGTGTCTTTACATTGTGTATGTATGCCGTGACTTATAAAATTAAAATTTAAAGAGCATCGGGCGTGCCTTGAGCTACCCACACCCTCAAGCTTCTCTGTGCACGTCACGCCCTAACAGATCACGAAAAGATACCTCAAGGACAGGCTCTTCCTTATGAATAGCACACGCTCGCCTCTGCAACCAACTCCTGAAGTGGGTAATTCAATGTGAACACTATCAACCCACGACAAATAAAATTGGAGAAAAAATTGATCACTGCATTATGGGGTTGACAAGAGTTCTCATAAGAATGGTGAATGCTTCCGTTTGAATTTTGCTGTGATCCCTACTCTTGCTGCTTGAGAAGCTTTAGAGTGGTGAATTATCCTTATATATCCACCCAAACATTAAACGTTAAAAGTTATGGGCCTAAGATTTACATTTTAGGTATTTCTGCTAAAGTTAAGCCAGTTCTGACATATCTTTAAACAATTAATTGGCATTAATTGTTTTAAAAAGTGAGAGCCTTTTTTTAAGCAAATAACTTCTATGCATAATTTAAGAAGTGTCATGTCATATTTGTTATGTCTTTCATAATGAGCAGACTCTACACACATAAGTTTAACTATAGTATAATGATGAATAAACCTCTTTTTAAACATGGTAGACCATCTTCAGATAATGGTTTGACCTCTGTTAAACCATAGTAATTCTAAGGGAATGTTTAGTTTAACATCTGTGAACGTATACGTTTGTTAGTATATTCTGCTGACCTGTCCAATGTTTGAAATGTTGTTGAACTAAACGAAGCCAGTTAAAAACATGAGCAAGTTAATGCAGTCTGCCATACAAACAGCATCCCATCAGAACGAACTTACAAATTATTGCAAAGCCGTATACCGAAATAATTGTTGTACGTCGTCTGCATTAACATTACTTAAAAGTAAGGCTGCACCACCAATACCAACTTTGCCGATGCTGGTACTGATACAGATATCCAAAATATAACGCCCCATTTTTTTTTTTTCAATGGTGTAGTTTTCTTCAAAAGTCCAATAACTGTTAAAATTTAAAAAAAAATTAATAAACTGTTAAAATATGGCTAGGAAGACAGTGACTTCCTGACCAAAATGCCGCAACGGCATGTCGTAATCTCAAACGGTTCCAGAGTTATTGACATTTCAGCGAAAGTTGCAGATATCGATACCACATACATCGGCTACCGATCCGATCCAATATCGGCATCGGTCCAGCCTTCTTTATCACTTACTTCTTTTTAACGCAGTACCAAAAGTGTTCCAGTTACTCCAAACTAGCAAATTTTCGAATGCTTATACTGGCATTCTTCCAAAATTTGCTAGTTTGGAGTAACTGGAACACTTTTGGTACTGCGTTAAAAAGAAGTAAGTGATAATGAACGAAAACCGAAGTAAATCATCCGTTCCATCGGTATTTGAATTGGTCCAGCCTTACTTAATAGTAATACCATCTCACCATTTTCGAGTATCCCACACGTAAATCGCTTTCGAAACATTTCCGCAGCAAGTGACCGTAGCTAAACCAACTCACACATCGAGGGAAAATCGGTAAAAATGAAAAAATGGGTAATAACGGTTTCCATTATTTACATCGTTTAACAGGAGTTATGAATGCGTACACGTCCCGCGGGCCCTCCTTTATGCACTCCTGGTTTGAGCTAACGTAAGTCATATACGAAAAGGCAAAATTTGAAGCTTTAACCTGCATCTTCTATAGTTTTACACAGATGATGATTTAAAAAAATATACAATATTACAGTGGTTTGCTAAAAGTTCAACGTAAATTTTTCTGTACTTGCTGGGACGAAATTCATTAGTTTTCACCTGGTGACACACCACCCTTAGATTCTTTCAGCTAACACGTTTTTCTGCCCGATTTTGCAATGTCTAGACGTAACAAAGAGAGCTTATGCTTCTGAATAATGCGGTACACTGCCTTAAGAGGAAACAAAAAACAAGCCGCTTTTTCCACGGTCATGAAGAACTGTAGTGAGCTTCTTATCTAGTATGCACTCTCACGATTTGAGTGCTTTTTACCTGGTCGGGTTGAAAGGAATGTGCCCACGACATAATTTAGTACGACTAGCAAGTGAGGAATAAGGAGAAAAAAAGTTTGGCTGCCGCAACATTGAAATAAGGACTAGGGCCGGTCTGTACCAGTTTATTTTTTTTTCCATCTTTAAAACAGCCCACATGAATTTTTTTTAAAGACAAACCCAGTTTTGCCAATTTTGCGTTAATTCTGTCTTTGTTTCTACACACTAGCGTCGTTGTTTCGAACGTTATACAGAGTTAAAAAACCGAAGAACCATAGCCAATGCTGAAAGATTACCACTCACTTCACAGCAAGATCAAAAATGGGCTGGTGGTATTATTAATTTTTTTTCTGGGGAGGTTGGGGGGAGGGCGTAGTGTTACAGTAGGGTCAACATTGTAGTGTAGGATACTAGGATTACTCTGCAATCCACGCGTATACATTTACTATTTCCTGTGATATTTTTCTGGGATACTGTCTGTTGACTAGTTCTGATATTATATACTATATATCAGTTCTGATATCACATATGTATTATATTCTGGCATTATATACTAATGCCAGAAATTTTGCAGTGCCATTGCAAACGTGGTGCTAATTCATTTTTAATTCATTAATTACAGTTTTCCTGGAGTTTTCCCCTATAGTTTTTCTCACGCAATGGTCCATGAACGTCTAAAATATGGTCTACGGAATGCTGGATTTTAAGCTAGTTGGCTAGTCGGTACAGCATAGCTTCTTTTTAATTTTTATTTTGCCCCTTTTGCGACCTGTCATCCCACGCAGTCACGTATTTTTTTCTTTAAAATCCCAACTCGAGTTAATAACTTTCATCATAGGTCGGCCTCCACTATAACAACCCATAAATGGAATGATCACTCATCAAAGGACCACCCCCTAACGTTCCATGGCCGCTCGCTGTTTTCTCAACTCTTTGATTATAACCATATTAGGAAGAACTGAATGACTAAGACCAGAATACAAAAAAATAAAATAAACGGACAAGGAAAAAAAAGTATCCTTTTTCCAGTTTACGCCAAAGAATCTGAGATTTGAAACTTGCTGTTGAGTAAAGGGCAAAGTCTAGCTACCACTATTGAGTAAAGGGCAAAGTCTAGTTACTGTGTAATTATTTATTCCAAAATAATAAACTACCTCAAAGTATACTATACTGTTTCACAAAGCTTCAGTTTTGAAACACCCTATCTGAGACAAAACAAGTCATCTGTGAAACAATGCCGGTGTGTAGCGCAACTGGATCAAGTCACAAAGTCATCCGGGTAAAGGTTTCGTGTGCTCGGGCTTGAGCACTTGGTCTAAGTACAGGGTGTTCGGGGTCTGAGCACTTGACCCGGAATTTTGGGTCAGAACCGATGATGCAAACTAAAGCTGTCGTGCAAACAATCATGGAAAGGGTGGAAACACGTGTAAGTGCCATTGGCGCAAACAAAAACGGACTATTTCAGAAAACGAATACTATTACCACTATTCCTTGCAAATTTTCGGCAGAGTAAGCTCATCTGTCTTCTTCATCAGGCACTACTACTATTCTGAAAACTTCTTCCTACATCTTCTCCATAATTTTCAAATGGAAGATGTAAAAGAAGTTTTCACAGTAGTAGTGGTGCCTGATAAAGCAGACGACCTCAGCCTGCGAAGATTTGCAAGGGATACTGTAGGTAACAGTATTTGTTTTCTCAAATTGTGCATAGGTTCTGAACATTTTTTCCGGAGACAAACTTTCAGAGTAAAAACCGTTGTCGTATTTTCAAATGCGGACTAACGTGGAAACACGCTGGCTCTCTGGAAATGACAGAACAGGTTCCTCAATTTCAGAGGTGGTTTCCCTGAAGTTATCAATATCTCAGTAAAATGTTAATTAAAAAATCATGGGTGATTTTCACTGCTGTGCTATTGTTTTCATTATCGTGTGTCTCAGCAATAGGTTTCAACGTCATTAGTTTAGTTCAAACTAACAAGTTGCAAAGTTGTGAAAGCTGTATGCGATAAATCATTTACCTTTAATTTGGGCACCAATACTCAAGAGTACATAGGTACAGGATGGGCCATTTCCCCCCGAAAAAATAAGTAGTTACCTGCAAAAATCTGGTAAATATCAGTAAAGTTGAAGCTTGTATTTGATATTATTTGTTTAGCCGCAATGAACACAGACAATTTAGGGGGGAAATGATTCTGTGGAACGGGATTCAGCAAAATGGGCTGCACACCCTTTAATTCCGTATTAACACCTTTCCGTGTTTATCACCTAATTTACACTTATTATTCTTTGTAAATTAGCTACTAATGCATTCGTGTGTAAATTGAATTTTCGAAAGTTCCATTTGGTTTTTTAAACTGTGTACAATGTGGGAAGACATTGTAATTCTAGTCATACCAAGGTTAACATTGCGTTGCAATTTTATTTTTTATTTTACGTCCATTTGCATTTTCTGAATACGGTCAGGCTGGAGGCGAAACGAGTCGTCTGGCAAACGAGTTGGACCACAAAGTAATCAACTTATGGAACACGTTGGACCATTATTACATGGTTCTTCCTACGCCTCGCACCCACCTATGTCCTTCACAAGGACACGTTAAGTAACAAATTCACTGGCCTTCTTTAGAAACGTTCTTTTTTAAGGGATATCATGCCGGTGGCATACAAGAATAATGAAGAAAGGGATTCGAAACATTTTCCCCAAACTTAACAAAAATAAAGGCATCTCGCAGTGAAACCAACATGTGTATTTAAGGCCTGATAATAATATGTGTTTGAAATAATCACATGTTTTTTTTCTTTCAAGCTGGCGGTTGGAAGTTTGGTGCGATACATACTAATATAGAAAAAAGGAATTTAAATTACACGTAGCTTCCCGAAATGGCAACATATTTTTGCGAAAGTCCTAGACGTGTATGTTTCTGCTTCATCCCTCCTTCCCAACTTTCATTCATTGTACAATGGGTGCAATGGAAAAGATTTTGTGAAATTCCTCACAGCCTGGGTGTGGAAAGTTATTAGGCATCACTATCACACACAACAAAATTTATCACTCTGGGTCATGTCTTCAGGAAACCCAAAGGCCTTTAAGTTCAACATTGTGCGGCAATGGGCGGAACGGCGAAAAATACAAAACTTATGCTCTGACTGGTTTAAAATTTAATTTTAACATGGCATTATGGCATGTTGCACATAGTTTCTAAGAGTATCAAATGGAATAATGTTATATATTAAATTTTAAACCAGACAGATCTAATTTTTGCATTTGTCACCGTTCCACCCATTACCGTACAATGTTAACCTGTACAATGATGTTTAAATGTTACATCTTCAACGTGAAATGTGTGATGATGATACTTAGACTTTTCTATACAGAGGCAATAGTATTGCAATTTTTTTTTCATTGCACCCTGTTTACAACCCCCCCCCCCCCCACAAAAAAAAGAAAAGTTCGAAGTACTGTCATAAACAAACCACAATCAGCTCTAGTACAACAGTGACGAAACGGCTTATGATTTTGACCAAAAGTCAACAACACACTACAAGAAAACAACGCAATCTTAAAAAAAACTAGTTTCCGTTATGATTATGGACTGACGAACTATCTGCACTGCCTGCCAGTGCTCTGTATGACGCTTAGCTCATAGCCATAGCCATAAAAGAAAATATTATTGTAGTTTTCGAAGATGGGAGATTACGGAGCTCCAGATTGCAGATAATACGATCAATGATTGACAAGAATCCTCCCACTATTTTATTGGCCTGCAGACTTGGAATGAGTCCATAAGATGACCTCTAGCGATGGCCTTTAGAACTGTAAGTGTTTCTTTGAGAACAAAGAGCTACGATAGCACACATGCTCTGATTTGTTTTTTGAAAGGTGGTTCATTGAGGCAAAGCATAACTTAAAATTCCAGACTGAGTCGTGGCTTTAACCGAAAACGGAGTTTTACCCAATTCGATGATATAACAGCTAATACAAGTAACGTTTGAGATTGAACTAATGTAAGAGAACGTTAAAGTATAACGTCATCAATAAATTGGCCATTTTCAATTCCCCCTCCAATATTACGTAATTTCTAACTCCCCCCTCTTTTTTTTTGCGTATTTCCACCCTTTAAAAATCGTTTTACTAGGGTAGCGATGCGTGCGTCATCAAGCGGTCATCCCCCCCCCCTCGGCAGCAATCGTTACCAGTAGGCGGACCCCCCCCCCATGAAGTAATATTTGTACGTTCCCAAAGCAACGCTTCTTGACTTGAATTATTAGTGTTGTAAGCGAGGGGTTCGACAAAGACAAAAAAAGTGTACGAGATTTGTAAATCTGTAAATCTTCCAACGGATTTCAGTAGATTTTCTGGGATTTAAAGATTTACAAAAGATTTAAATGATTACGCCAGATTTACGTGATTTACAAAATTTGTGCAAGATTTAATGATTTGAATAATTTACACAAGATTTACAACGGATTTATGAATCTTAAATCTTGGGTGTACGAGATTTATAGCTTTGTCGAACCCCTCGGTTGTAGGGGAGTAAACAATTATTTACACGGTTTATGCCTTTATTTTTTCAAGTGTGGTGAGAATTACGTATTAATATGGGTACTGTGCGTCACTCAACAATATTCACCTTGATCTAATTTCTAAAACAAATCTCACGGATCGGTTTGTCGTCTCTAGTTGATTCACTGAGACGAAACCCGACACGATAATCCCAAAATTTTTTAGTTGATTTTATTATTTTTTCAAGGAAAAAAAATTGCTATTTTTGTGTTGCATGGCCAAACAAAAATAAACCTTCACAATCGATAAATAACGATCGGTCGGAATTAGTGGCACTGTAGCCAATGAAATCAGTATTAGTGGTGCCAAAATACTTTGTCATAAATGTGGATTTTGCTGGAAGAAAAATTGTGACCCAAATCGCAGTTAGGAACTATTCCATAGAACGGAACAATAACCTTGCTGCTTTGCGGTTTGCCATATTTGGAATCTCACCAAAAATTACCGAATTTCGGTGTTCTTCGAATTAAACACCAGTACCAGGTTGGGAAATTACTCGGCTGCAAAAGAAAAACTTGGCTACCGAAAGTAGCAACGGTCAAGTTTTTCACATAACCCTTGAACCAGTACTCGGTCGGAATAAATTCGCGAATGTTTTGTCTGTTGATATCACTTCTTTCAAAGGCAAAACTATTTTCAACTTGGTGCCTTACACTACTTTGGGTTTTCTTCCGAGGGGTGACAAAGCCCAGGAACCTATGGTCCACTGCCAAATCCGTTGGCCGTCGCACCAATACGGTTGGCTAACCCACTCAGGCCCGAAGCCATAAGGCTATAATAATAAAATTTGTTGCGACAGCAACGGGTCTGGCAAGGACTGGGGAGTCACTAACAGCCAGCCACAATTACATGTAAATACACTGAACATAATAAGGCCAAAAAATGATGATGGTAAGAGGTTTGGGGACACGAATGCCTTACCACCAAGGTTAGACCTGCCAGGGACTCAAGGCCCCCGATGGCATCGCCAAACGTGCAGGACATGGGAAGGGTGTGAAAAGTGTCTGCTATATACTATATGCACAAATGACGTTGAAGTTAATGAAAGGGAATCGCAAAGGGAATTTCCTGGAACCGACGCTTGCACCTTGCATGCAGGGTGCTCCATTTTACATATTTTAAATACGGT
This sequence comes from Lithobius niger, assembly GCA_023313725.1. Taxonomy (NCBI): domain Eukaryota; kingdom Metazoa; phylum Arthropoda; class Chilopoda; order Lithobiomorpha; family Lithobiidae; genus Lithobius; species Lithobius niger. Next base: position 29,818 of record JAHWFP010169553.1, read on the forward strand.
TAAGCACCTTGGTCACAACCGTGAATAATCTAAGCCAACATTGTTCATTTTGCTTAACGACGAGATTTTTCTTTTGACATTACATTAACGCCAACAAACGATGTGAATATCCACGAGTGAAAAGTCTGGGAATGCCCCTCCCCTTCTCCTCATCTGTCCAAAATGATTGTTGCCTCGGACTGCTAAACAGAGAATTTGTGACTTAAAACATCAACACACATATCATTAACATTTCACACGTGTCAACTTTTTAATTCGATTCCACGAACCGCCTAATCAAAAAAAAAAAAGAAGAAAACTCCTCATATTACGAATCATATCAGGGCACCACAGGTAATAATAATAGTAAAAATGATAATTGTAAAAAATTTCAGCTGCGCGCACCCATAAAATTACATGCCAAGGTTGTTCAATGCAACCAGAGCTGGGTAAAAGACAGAGATTACCGAACGCGGTACCCAATAATTACCTCAAAATCATATCATCAATAAAATGTGCCATTCAATCAGTCAATTAAAGAGCTCTGCAAACTAATTCGTAACAAAAAACTAGGGCATTAAAACTAAAGAAGAAAACTTTTGCACTGTATTTTGTACACGGCGCTAGGAAGACTGCCAACAGAAGACTCATTTTGCAATTGAGTTGCAAGCCAGTTTTCGCTTGCTTTTTATGAGTTGAACTGCATTATGTTTACGGGATATTGAGGTCAACATTTACGTCACGTTTGCCGAGTTGGATACCATTAATCAACAAGAGGAATGTTAAATTTACACCAAGGGCAAAAGCTACACCTTTTCCAAGAGAAGTAATAGTCTCGCACGAAATTCTTTACATTAGACTCGCCACATAACACGAAAAGTTGCTGTTAGTCAAGTTGGTAGCCGTTACATAACTGGCATTGAAGTGTTACACCCATTTACCCATGCACACAGTGTAAATAAACAAGTTTAATGAAGGAATCACGTATGGCAGGCAAGTGTTGCAACTCGTCAGTTCCCGAGACAAGACATCCGTGCAGGAAGACAACATAGCTTAAGTTCAACGACGAAGACAGAGGTTTTACAGGATTCTACCAAGTATCCAAGCACAGACAATAATTAAATCGCAACAAAGTCGACATACCCTCCGTAGTGTATGTACATCCAACCCTCGTCGCCATTGTAACAAATAGGCCTCTGTGGCCTAGTGTAGCCTTCTCATTACTAATGAACAAATGGCTGCCAGGGGAAGGGACATTTATTATATAGCAGCAGCCGCTTATATAAGGCAGTTTACAACATGACTTAACTAGTCATAATTGCAACTAGTTAGTCTATTATAGGGATAGACAGACATTAAAATCGGTATCGGTATCGGTATTTACAGATATTATCGGTATTTTTCATGCATCGGTATCGGATCTGTACCGGTGTTTATTTACAGATATTTTGCCGATACGACCATCTTCCGTGCGCACTGGCTGTTCTGCCTAGCTTGAGAAAAACCTTTCCTGTATAGCACCGCTCGCATCGCATGACATCATCTGGACAGTGTCTCGGTGAATTTAACGCGTGCGTACTGTCGACTTTTTACAATTAGGCCTTTCTGCAGTGTACACTGTTTTTTTTTTTATAGTCAGAGGTACGAATAAGTTTGACTTTTTTTTTTAAATCGTTCTTGGTATCGGTGTATCGGTATCTGTATCGGATCGGAGTGAGGGGAAAATATCGGTATCAGATCGGATCGGTATTTTTCTGTATCGATTGATCCCTAGTCTATTACATTATTAAGGGTGGACGCATCTGTGACTACCCACAGATAACATTATAGTGAGCATTGTTATGTAACGTAGGGCATTGTTGCACATACACTACACCCCCGTCACCAAACCAAAAATACGGTTTGGAATCTACCTCACCAGACCATTATTATTCACAATTATTGCCGAAGTGTAAAAAGATTGAAAAACCTAAGTACGATTGGCAAAAAAGAAATTGTCGACATGACGGCCATGTTGGAGGACACTCTGGAATTTTGGTCGCCAATTTTAGATTCCAGCCCCCCCATCACGAAAAAAAAATTCTGCGATTGACAATGGATAGATTCTTGCAGAGGTTGCGGACGCTGAAATTTGCAAAGGTTGTACTTTGTGTTCCTACTTTCCACATGGAAAGTCTGTGTGTGGGATGTGGGGGCGAACTACTCAATTCCTTTGCATGTATTAAGAAAACTCCAGTGGCCTAGTGCTCAATTTTTAGTCCCAGTGCCAATATTCGCCTCCGATATACTAAAGTTTGGCACCGCAGCGATTTAATCATTTGAAATCACACCTGAAGAAACTACACAACAATATTAAACCTTAATCCCAGAATAAAAGCCAAACCAAGAAAAACCGGACAGTAGATGGAGCGGAAAAACATCCACGGGGATTACTTGGCCATGTCAGGTGGAACACACGATTTTTGTTACTGATCCTGTGCTGACTGATAAGCATGGCATTTTTTCTGTCAATATCTGCATTGAACTTTTTTTTTTAGCAGTCTTGATTAGTGCTCATTTCTCTCACTTTCTTCATTCTCATTATTTAGATGTTAAATCCGTAGTGTACGTCAAAAATACAGGATGAGAGTCAGAGTGCAAAAAGAGATAAAGGCAAGCAAACTGGTTAATTCGTAGGTGTTTTGGGTGTTTTAATGTATTTTTTAGGTGGTTTGCAAGGCTCAAAAAGAGAGGAAATTCGTCGAAGAGGGCGAATCACACCCTGAAAACACCTCAGATCGCGGCTCACCAAGTTTTAACACCCAGTATGAGTGTATGGTTAATTTTTTTATTAAGAGGAATTGAATACTGTGTGAATGTACTTACAGAGAGAGTTACATTAAAGCTAAAACTACGTTATTTGACTTTTGATTAACCCGATCACATTTTGGGTTCAGCAGTTTGCGTATGAAATATCAGTCCACGTTTAGTAGCTTTAACAGCTTGTGAAATTTTACTGAAATCTTCCGATGGCTGCTTACAGTCGTAAAACACGCAAACAAAAGAGCATTCCGGCAATTTTAATAAGGTTTTACTTCCTATACTTTGTTACAATGAGACTATATGGGAAACCAAAACTGAACGGATTTGTAGAATATTCTTCAGATACATTCTTAGGCCTAACAAAAAAAATTGTTTGGTTTGTGTTACGCAGCTAAAAAAAAAATTCAAAAGGGTTGGTCGGAAAATTTTTTTTACACTTTTGTTTTGGTTACTAAATCAGAAAATCTTACTTCAAAAATTGTAATTTATAAATTTTTTTTTTTTTGCGATAAAGATTCATTCATGTCTACGGAGTAACATTTTTCCTTTTTCCAAGAAACATTTGAACCATTCTTGTATAGTACGATGGAGCGTCAAAATAACAGGCTAGGTAGGGTTTTTTTTTTCCCCCTTAAAAAGAAAAAAAGTTTAGGGTCGGTCGGGTACCGCAAATCACACCATTTTTTTTTTTTTTTTTTGCTTAAATGAACTGTTATTATTATCCACCCAAAACCAAAACTGGTAAAAAAAACCCGCCAAGTTTCCAAAAACGGTTGGCCTTTGAAGGTAGTGATATCATCAGGCCGTTGGTAGGTAGTGGTTATTGTAGAGATGTTAACTACTGGGTATTTTGTGAAACTGGTAATTTTGGGCTTTCACATACATGCAAACAATGAACCTTGAATATAAGAACACGGTGGCGTTCAACAACTCATGAAGAAATTCCCTGATTTTCCAGCCCAATACTGACATTTTTCTCTGATGTTTTTTCGGTCGAAAGAAGATGCAGTCCAGGACAAAAAAAAAACTTTTTTCCAAATTTCACTCAAATCGCAATAACTACATCTCATCGTTTTGCTAAACCAAAAATGGCACTGCCGGGACTGGTCAAGAGTAGGAATACCGTAATACAAAAACAAAACTAGAAATGTACTGAACACGTAACGACCTGTATTATTTAGGTATAAGGAGTTTTGCTTTATCAGAAATGAAACAAAAAGAACATGATAGTTTTAAATGGAATAAAGTGAAGGTTTTAGAAGTAAAAGTGAAATACGAATTAGGTAATCTTTATAGACAAAAAAAGACTTTCTGAAAAGTGTTGACATTCCCTGAATCTCAGTCTATGTTTATAAATTTCTTTGATTTTTCCTGATTTTTCCAGACTTGATAAACTCCCTCCGGGTAGAACACCACCTTGAAGAAATACGGATTGGGATACGCAAATCCCCCACCGTAAGTTTAATGTAGAAGTAGAGTTTTTTTTAACCTGTCAAAACCAGTGCTGAACTATCAAAGAGTTAACAGTACGGCCAATTTCACGACTGTAAAACGTTTACACTGGCATTTGCTACAAACACACATTTTTTTTTTTACCGTGTAGGTAAATCTTAATTGCTATATGAGTGACTACCGTACTTCACTTTATCGGAAAAAAAATAAGTCAATATTACGATTGCTACATAAGACTGGCACGAAGGCAAACATCGAATTTACTGCGAGATGATGTAGATTTAATAACAATTATTAAAATACGAAGTTTCCTCATGACACACATGCCAGTTACTGAAAGGCTTCATCTTGAAAATGGGTGTGGTTTTGGTCGTGGCGTGTACAGCCTTGCAAAAACAAAGGTAGGATAAGTCTGTAAACAGTTAATTTACATTACTTAATTTACGGACGGACGCTGACCTTGAAAACATGCCTCTTCCGCCCATATTTTAACCTCAATTTAGCTATCATTAGCAAACTAACACGTCCAATCTGTTGCAGACATGTAGCTTATTGACTTTACATTACTAGCTTGCACTTCTGTTTATTGTACTACCACAGATTTAAGTTTTAACCTTTTTAACCGTGAGAGTCGTCCAAAGCAGTGGGAATGATGGCGAGCAAGGGAGCGTGCAATTGCCTCGGGCCACACTTTCCCTTTAGCTCAAAGTTCAACTTCACCTAAGCTCCGTGTGCTTTACTTGGGACGAATGACTTCCTTGACGAATGTTAAGAGTATAAACTTGTTTTGTTATTGAATGCCTTGCCCGACAGAATAGGTTCTACGGTGGATATGAAAACAGACAGCTTTAAACTACTGTCATGACTGGCGTGTACTAAGAACTACAGCAAATCATTACTGGAGTATGTAAAAAATCACGACTTGAAAAACAAACGTGTTATGGAAATAGGAAAAAAAATAGGCCTACCCAAGCAAAATCTTCCTATAGAATACAGTGCTGCTGGACTAAAATAAATACAAATACAGAAATACAGTAATAGACCCCCTCATTGGGATGAGATTCTTCAGTTTTTTATCCAGTAATTGTTCAAAAAATTATGACTGCTCATTTCGTTTGAAAAATCGTGCCTTTGCAGTATAAAAAACCATGCCACAATTCCAAAATTAGTTTGCAGGCAAGATAAAGTGGTAAATGAAGACGACAGCTGCCCTGACTGACATGGGCCCACAAGTCATAACAAAGCAGAAATATTTAATTTTCGGCTCTAATTTGTGACATTCTTCACAATAAATATCTAACAAAAACGGCGGGACGAGTAACGAGTTGCTACCCACATGGCCAGCGCCATTTTTTTCCAATATGGCGCAGGTCATGTAGGCAGCAACTCATTGCTCCTCCCGCCGTTTTTACCTTGTTATGGTGAACAAGGGTCACCGAATAAAGCCAAAAATTAAATATATCTGCGTTACCATGACTTGTAGGCCCACGGCAGAAAGGGGAAATCTTCATTTGCCACAAAAAAATCCTGGCTTTTTCAATATCAGGAAAAATATGCTTTGAAGAAGATACCCTGGATGACTAACGCAAATGGTGAAATTGACACGAAAAAAATTAAGTTTTCGTTTACGTGGTAGCCTTACTACTCTGGAAAAAATATGGTGTCTAAAGTTTCACGGCAATGACTAACAATCCGAACTTGAAAATAACTTCTGAAATCATTACAGGACCACGTAAATAGTTACCAAAAGTTTATAACGAAACTGGAATCAAGCGAACGAATGGAGTAAATACTTCAAACAGACTTTAGTCCGCTATTAAACGTACAATTCCGATTTTTTTTATTGCAAAGCCTGAACCAAAACACAATCCAAAGTAAAACAAGATAAATCAGGAGCGGGTGTGGAGTTATGGGACTTAAAAAAAAATGCGACCAAAATGTAGGCTAGCAGCAATACCTGTCCCAATATGGCGGTACCAGGTCACGCCCATCTTCCCGTTACGTCACACAACACGAAGTCCTTGAACGAAAGGAGTCGGGCACCACCATACAAGACAAAAGAGAATATGTAATGGTTCGCTAGACATTTACTGACGAGACAAGATCAAGGTCGAGCCGTTCAAACGGTAAATCGCTTTAACATACGACCGCACCGCAAGTATCTACTTTATAGGTATTAAAAAAAAACCTTGCAAACCTTTAAAAAAAATGTAATGCTCTTAAGTTACAGTTTGTGTGCGTGTGTCTGTTTTTATATCTGTTTCTTCAGAGCGTTAAGTTTTTCTAAGGCTTACAAAGCTGGAGCTTCTTTTACACGTATTAGTGGACACTGGTCGCTAACTTCTTTTTCGTGTACCTGTTCCCTCAGAGCATTTACTTTTTTGTAAGGCTTACATTTGTACTTTATACGCTTAAGCGTGGTTTTAATACTAACGTCAGTCAATTTTTTTCTTGGAGTTAAAATAGAAATAATAGAATTTTGATACGAGGCAATCACAATATGAGGTAATAGAGATGAACGCTTATTGAGATAAATCAGCGTTCAAAAAGCCCTGGTCCTTATTATTACCTAAGTTTTAAGCTATAAACGGTTAAAAATCGGTTCGTTGGTTCCATCTCTACGTGAAAGCAAAATTTCCCCAACAAGAAGAACAACAACAAAAAAGTAGTCGCATTAAAATAGTTTTCCAAATACCCTGGTCTTGATTTTAAGTGATCAATTGCCATAAATAGGCCGAAATGTGGATGTCTAACATTCAGTAGACTGGAGCCCCAGACAAGCAATAGTTTCCTTTTATTAGCGTGCTAAAGCCCGTCTGGTTTTGGGCTTGACAATTGACCACCAGCAAGGTATCTACGCTCTCATCCGCAAGAGCACTCTCTACTGATGAGCACAAACAGGGCGAAACATCTGTCTAGAGATCTCTAATGGGTGAGAGCAGCTTGATTTTAAGAATGTTACCCTACATTTTACGCTATAAAAACTGGTGCCGGTTCATTGGTTCGATCTCTAGGTGAGAGCAAAATTTCTCAAACAGAGGATCAAACGGGACGGAAAGCCAATGGGCTCGAGATTGGTTTTAATAAATACGGATGCAAACCTATTTACGTTGCCTTTTGGACTTATATGTCAGACTGCCTCAGAGGGGAATTGAACCCAGGACCTTTGAAATCAAAGGCCAAGGTTCTACC
>JAHWFP010169553.1:47501-73084 GCA_023313725.1 Lithobius niger
ATCACATTAAAATTTCATCAGATTCGGTCGAAAATTTGCCAAAAAAAAAAAAAAAAACGTTATTCAACGCAAATTGGGAACCAAGCTTCCACTGTCGATTTTATAAAATACCGTACTAATGAAATAGAAGAAATAGAAATAGAAAGAGAAAGAGGCATCCACCCACCCAAACCCAAGCGGCAGATGTTAAGTGGAACATACCACCATCAGAAGAGATGTTTTTTGCCGCATGAGGGAGGAAACCGGAGTACCCAGAGGAAACCCTCGCGCAACGGGCGGGAAACAACTGGAGAAAAACCCGTACATATACACTTCCCGTCCCAGGATCGAACCCGGGTCGGTACGAAGCCATAGATGTACAGCTGGGACCAGGACGCCTATCGAATCTGACGCCCCAGTGCTCGCAGCTATTGTAAACAATCTCTAATTTTGTCGTATTAATCGTTTAAAATGTCTGTTGGATTAAATTTAAAATTTAGAATCGACAGTGATTTACGCTTTTTTGCCTCTCGTGTCCGGTTTTGGTTAAGCTTTGTGTTGACAAATTTTCGACCGAATCTGATGAAATTTTAATGTGATCGATAGCAAATTTTCCATGTACCAAGTTGCACGAAAATGGTTCAGCTGTTCCCAAGTTGTTTCATGACTACAGATGGACAAACACACAACGACGCTAATAGCTCCCCTTTCTGAATCACGTCTAAAAAGGGTTATTAATCGTTTTGCTGAATTCCTGTTTTGCCGAATCCTGTGCCGCCGAATTTTACGTGTCTTAATTTTCAGCATAAGGGAAATTACCGTTTCGCCAAATCCCGTTTTATCGAATCATGCCCCCCCCCTCCCCAATATTCGTTCCATGTAGGAATGCATCTTTAACTTCACCAAAGTTATATTTTGTAGAATATTTTGACTCGGCTTAAATTTCGGCAAAACGGGAAAAAAATTTCGCCGAACGGGTAACCATCCTAAAAAGCACATTGTTTCAAAATATAGTACAAACTCGCCTTGCCAGTTCTAAAAATAAGCCTTATCAGCTCACCGATGATTGCAAGTTCAATAAAAAAGTTTAAAGGTACATTCCTCCCGGTTGGCTTTCACATAGAGTTTTGCAACATTACTTCAGAAGCGTGTCAATGTTGCAAAAGCATTCATTTTCCTATTTTTCCCCTCGTGAGAAACAGTTTTGCTACAGTCACTCTTACCTAATATAAATGTCGCAAAAGCTATTTCGCGCAGGATGCTCGAATATGCTCAGAAGGTATGTCTTTTTAATTCTTAGTACATAATTTTTTTTTTTAGAGAGAGCTACACTGTTATATTAAATCTCCTAGTCAAAAAGTACATGTGTAGCTGGTATAGCATTTTACTTGCTTTTTCAACATATTACTTCCATGGCGTAATGCCATTCAGCAAAAGCCAAGAGACTGCAAGATTAAATAATCCGTGCGTTTGTAAGGAGTACAAAAGACCAACTTGGTATGTCAAAGTGTCACGAATAAGAAAATAAAAACCAATTCCTTTGATGTTTAAGGTAAGATTTAACGAACATATGCTATAAGACGACACCATATCATTGTGTATCTTTCATGCAAGCCGTGATGTGATGGATAAATATAAAAACATTAAAAGCACATAAATCCCTCCGTTCTGGCCGCTTTACTCTGCGTCACCTACGCTAAAATATAGTTCAAACGACCGCAGCGCGCATTGCTCTAAGACACTAGTCATATATACTCATTTCGGGGCCGCTGCAACGTGACACATCGTACGCCCAAGTCGCAAACTTGAGCGAAGGATTAATTATCCTTCCTCCAGGGCCGCGGCTTGCCAGCGATGTGGCGGGAGTTATATACCGTTCGGACCGAGCCGCTTAAAACAAGCCTAATAACATTCGCGCGCCACTACTGACATCTGTATCGTACCCTTAGACCAGCAAATGAAAGGTAAATCAGTTTATATAAAACTATTTCCGGTAATGTATCAAGTGAAACTGTTAAAATATACCGGAGGGAGTTATGTGCCTTTAAAACAAGCTGATCTAAACTGCATGGTAAGCCAAAGTAGTACGAATTGGAAAACAAAATCTGATACTTAAGGTAATGTTTAACATACCCGAAGTCAAAACCGAAAAGGACACAAATAAACTTTCCTGTAAGGTTTCACATGCTGCAGTACTGACAATAAACACTGATCACATGAAAAAGGTGACTGCTGTCCTCAAAAGGAAATCCAAAAAAAAAAAAAAAAAATGTACCAGAAACCTAGATTGGGTTTTTCCATCTCATAATTGGCCAAAAAAATTGATTTCATCAATGGACCAAAAAAATGTGATATCTACCCCAAAACAAAACTTGTTACGGATTCCCGCCAAGCTTTTCGGCCGTGCAAAGTCGTGATATCAAACGCCATCTCTTTCGCCAAGCTAATCCCACCGACTAAAACTTCAAACATTAAATGAAATAAGTGAAAAATGCGCAGTAAGCAATTTTCATATTTCATTTAATCTTCGAACTATTACTCAGTGGGATTAGCTTGGCGTTTGATATCACGACTTCACACAGCCGAAAAGCTTGGGGGGAACCCTTAACAAGTTTTATTTTTGGGGAGATACATACTTATACATCAAATAAGCATCTACGTGTCGAACCAAGTTTTCTGTCCCAAATAAGGGTTAAATTGATTATTCCAAGATTCTTTTCACGTATCCGACAGTCGTCTTGCCTTAACAAGGAAATAAGTTAACCAAGCAGCTTCATAAATCATTCTCGATCCTAAGAGTTAATCGTTATGTCACTTTAAATAGACAAGTCGCAGGATGCCAGCTGAGTCATGCACGCACTTAGGTACAAGGTTAACGTTAAATCCAATGCATTATGCAAAGTTATGAATACAAGTGGACATTGTTACATTAAAGTTTGCATAACTTGCCATAACAGCACTGTTTTGATGCGTTACGGCACCAGCATAATTTACACAAGTTTTAGATAATAATCGATCACGAATAAGGGCCGTCTTACAGTAAGTTACAATTACGATGAGTTTGAACACAGTTATGGCCATGAGCTATAATAATGCAACAAAAATAATGTTAAATGAGAACAGGTGGGTCAGTTGTAGTAGTCTTGGCATCTTTCTTTATAACGTTTTGAAGAAAAAAACTTTAAAAAAACTGAACTTGATCTTTGAGTCAAGATCATTCCTGTTTATTTGGTGGCTTCCCGTTTCGCCGAAAATTACGCCCCACTTAAAATTCGGCAAAGGGGGAATTACCGTTTCACCGAATCATTCCTACTTGGACCTTTTGTACGCTCAGTCCTATGAAAGTTGTGATATCCACCCAAAACCAAAACTGGTGTAAAAAGCCGCCAAGTTTCCAAAAAAGGGTCGGCCTTTGAAGGTATTGATATTCAACCAGGGAAAGGCCGCCAAGGTTAATCCTATTAGCCAACTTAATCGCACCGAATAATACTTTGGAGGTGAAATGAAAACTTGAAAATTGCTACCACATTGTTCTAGCTATCATTTAACTTTCGAACTATTAATCGGTGTGATTAACTTGGCAAATAGGATTAACCTTGGCGGCCTTTCCCTGGTTGAATGATATCACTGCCTTTAAAGGCCGAACCTTTTTGGAAACTTGGCGGCATTTTACACCAGTTTTGGTTTAGGGTGGATATTTTTAGCAGCAGCGAGCACGGCAGCACGAGCAAGGCACGCAATTTGAAAAAAAAAATAAATCGTCAAAACGGGAATTCCCTTTTGCCGAAAATTAATACTGATTAAGATTTGGCGAAACGGGTATACACCTTTATTATTATTATTAATTTTTTTTTTTTTTTTTTGGGGGGGAGGGTATCCAACAACTATGTTTTCTTGTGCTTTCCCAAGTCAAGTTTCAGAATAGGAACACGCTGACAATTACATAAGATTACCTTTTAGGGAATGGAATAATGGTTAAAAGAACACGACTTTTGATAATTGCCATCACGTAATGGTCAGTGATTGCGCCCAATCACGCTTTTCTTCGATTTGTCTTGTCAAACTGCATAAAAATACTGCAGGCAATAGATTTCAATATTTCTTTTTTTTGTACTTCGGAGTGTTCGAAAATGCCGGTGGATCGTAATAGGCAAGTATAGCTTATTCCATACCTTATTTCACCTTGAATAACTGACATCTCCTTTCAGTGATGACTAATAATTGCTTCAGACAACTTTGAAATATAAAAAAGGGGCCAGGCGTGACTCATTCCATTCACATCCATCATCTCATTAGTGTCCAACAAACGTAAATCTCAGGCCATTTACCACCTCAAGGTCTTTCTGGACAAAGAAGGTACCACTTGAAAGAAATACGTTTCAAGTATGCCATTAAAATGGAAGTACTATCACTGGAGGAAATGAAGCAGAAACACTCAGCCAGTAACAAACTGCTGCCAAACATCGGCAAATGGTATTTTATTCAACGTAACAAACATAAAGTCCGGTCAACACTAACCTTACGGCCCACCCTGCTCCAAGAAAGAAAGATGACACTCGAGTCCCACGAATGGGACTCGAACCAGGACTGTGCGTTTGTTGGTGGGTGCTCCCACCAAGGTGCTAGCTATTGCTTTACTGTCCAACCATCGCTTACTCCTATTGTTGCAGTGTAACTGCTTCACAGGGGAAGCTGTCGAGTGCTACCGCTCTGCTGCGGAGATCACGTAATTGCATTGACACGCCCACTTATAGAGCGCCATTATTGACCATATTGGCTCCAAGTATGGGTTTTGGAGGGCATAACTACAAGGTGCACTACATAAAAATGGAGGGAAAACCAACGGAAGAGCGGATTTCTTAGGCTTAAAATAACGTTGTTTTCTCCAACAACAAAAATCGCGCGTTTTAGGTCTAAGAAATCACTCTTAACAGCATCAGCTTCAGTATGACGCCCTTCTGTTTCTCTCTGCAGTGCCCCTTGCAGCTAACCCATTAAGGCTCCAGCGTGGAGTTACATACACTAATACTACGTCGTGTCACTGCTCTATAGGAAGACAAACAACATCCCTCCATCGAATCGCCCATTGTTGTTCTTCAATTGTTGTAGCCATGCAGAAAACATGATCACAACACATCATCGAGGAGCAACTTCTAGCCTACTGTTGCAATGCGACCATCGGGTAGAAACTACTGTTGCAGTGCAACTGCTCAAAGGGCAACTATAAAACGCTATCGCTTTGCTGTGCAAGTCACATGATTGCTGTGACACGCCCATTTACAGGAGGACAAACAACGTCTTTCGAACAACGAGTCACCCATTGTTGCAGCCGTGCTCTTCCATTGTTGTAGCCATGCTGAAACCATGATCATGTAACATCACCGAGGAGCAACTCTATACCTACACTGTTGTAATGCCACCGTCGGGTAATAACTGCAGTTACAGTGCAACCACTCAACAGGCTACCATCTAATGCTATCGCTTTGCTGCGTAGGTCATGGGATTGCTGTATCACACCCACTCATAGGAGGGCAAATATCATCGCTCCAACAACAAGTTGTCCATTGTTGCAGCCGGTTTGATATCATGATCCTAACATCATCGGGGAGATACTGCTGTTGCACTGCAGCGGTTCAGAGGAAGCTCTCGAACGCTATCGCTTTTCTGCATAAGTTACGCGATTGCTTCGACACACCCACCCTAAGCGGAGAAACAACATTGTAAGAACAACGAGTTGCCCATTGTTGCAGCCATGTTCTTCCATAGGTTTAGCCGTGTTGATAGCTTGACCATAACGTGTTTACTCCGCTAGCCCACGTGATACCATAGCTGCTGATGACTTCACAGTCATGGAGTGTTACACACGTCTGCTGTGTGTGTTGCTTTGGGGACAACCCTGTTTTAGCGCTTTACCATGCAAGCCGTGTTACAGTAACAAAAAAAAAAAGCGTACCACTTGAGCCTTTAAACCATTTGCAACGATTTCGGTCGCATGAGGATTTCTCTCGAAATGGACTGGTACCCATATTTAAATTCGGGTTTTCTTCATCACTGCACTCCTGTTTCAAAAGAGTTTGTCCTTAAGAATCAATTCAGTTGCTGAATGCCTAGTTTCATAGAAATGGACAGTTGAAGATGGGGCAAAGTTTACTTAGCGAAATGGGTTTCACGTTCGTGAGCCCTCATAGCTTTATTTAAATGGGGGGGTCCACGCTATAATATTAGATGCTTTTTTGGTCACGCTGTACAGCATAGGCCATAGACACATAGTACCAACTGTTTGTAACTATGGCACAGAATGGTTTTCATACCACTCCACGCCCCAAACAGTGACAAATAGCGGATAGCGGATAGTTTATATTTTATCTTTACAATGCTAGTCTTCGCTTCAGTAACCCTTTACTTTGTGACTTATGGTTCACTTACTGTTAGCATTATTTCTAGTGTGGAGGTCAAGAAGTAAGTAGCTTTGACTCCTTGTATATGTCTGTGACCATATCACCTTTAAGTCACCAGTGATAAAGATTGCACAGGTTTTAAGCTCAGCTGGAACATGTTGCCGGGTGTGTCCGGTAGTACACCCTGCCTAGCATGCGAGAAGTCCTGATCAGTAGGTGTGGGCCGTAGCCTTCTTTCCTTTCTCAAGATTAAGTATCTCGTATTCTTGTAAGTAGAGTCTTTAATACCAATCTTTGTGCTTCGTTAATTTTTTACATTGCGATTTTTCGTTAATTCAGCAATTACTTTACATGCAACTATTTCTTGGAACGAAAAAAAAATAAGTACTGTTGTATGTGGTGTCTACAAAATCGAAATTGAACAAATCATGACCTTTTTAAGGATTACAATGACTAAGAAGAAATCAGGGCCTTTTCAGTGATATCAGGAAAATATACTTAGTATTATACAACCTGTTGCATCGGAAATTACTTAGAACCGGCCAACTATTTCATTCGGGCAGAGCCAATCAAGCACGTGTAACTAAATAAACTACGATCTATGACAACAATATTCGTATTAACCATATTTGAACTGTTGTTAATGTTCATGTACTCCTGGAGATTCGGTCGGTGAGGATGGTTTAGTTCCTAAGCAATCCTTTCAAAGCTCAATCCAGACAGTCGCCACTTTGCCAGGAGAGGGTAGAAGCACTCGCCATTTCACAATTTTTACTCTCAACATTGCAAATCCGACATACATGATGCATTGGTTTTCTAACGTACACATTTATAGAGCTGCACGATTTTCTTTAACCTCAAAATTACTACAGAGAAAGCTGCTGTATAGCCCTTACAAATCTGAGAATAACTTCGCAACCCGTTTGTCTCGGCTTATAAGGTTCCCGAGATATCCCTATTTGAGTGTTATAATTCTAGTTGCCAAATTGGTGAGTAGGGCAAAATTCAAGTCGCCAGTTGTAGATCTTCATTTGCCAAATGGCAAGTGGCGACCAACACTGGAGAGGGTTGTTCCTAAGATTGACTTGCTCTGGGTTTGAAGCCCCAGCTTTCTTGTTATTTTCACTTTCTTGGTTTTATATTGCATACTGCATGTGTTTAGCTGGTGTGGCCATATGTGCCTTAAGCTTATTAGACAAGCGCTTTTATCTTTTTAACACTTTCTGTAGATAACGTGGGAAAAGGCCCATACAAGCAAGACTCCAATAAAGTGCACAAAGGCAGAGACAGCTTTGAGGTGTTGTAAATGACACAAAAGAGCACTACCTTCATTTACCAAAGGAAGACTCCGTATTGTATTCAAACCAACAAGTCATGTGGTACCAACCGGTTCGCCTACAAGGCATGTGTCCACCCACTCCTAAACTGACATTATTAAAAGAGACAACACAGACAAGCAGGCAACAGTTATTTGTATGCCTCACCATGCAATAAAATGACTGTCATATAAAGTCGTCTTTATAAAGATATTGATTCTACATTCACCTTTCACTCACATGTACGCACGTTAACATACCAAATATTAATTTAGCTGGCAAACTTGGATCACAGAAAACAATCTGGCTAGATCTTTCCAGTCCGCATACATACATAATCATACATACATGATCATCAGCAAATGCTAGAACAATTTTGTTATTCTTGTAATTTTCAATCTTCTGTTACGAACGAGTTTGATATGTGGTTTTCGAACCCTGCTGAGATATTTTTATGATTAAAATGTAAGCTCCTTAAACATGTAAAGAACAGATAAGCTATAAAAGTTGAATCAAAATGCAAAGTAAAATGCGATGTTTCGGCCCAACAAGTCAGCGTCGTTATCAACATTTTTTTAAATTACAGAAATACATTTTTTAGGGAAGAGAAACCGGACACGAATCTCCAAACGGAACCTCCTATTGTCACTCGTAATATAAACTAACTCAATAGCTTCGGGTTGAATGAATACAATATTTGCCACATTATTTGTACTGCATGCGCTGAACCATAGGTGAGGGGCAATTTCGTTTGTGGTGAACCATAGGCGACCATTGTGACAACGAAGCTCAACGAAACATATACATCTAACGTCGACACCAAACAACACCAACTCCAGAACCATGGCAACCTATGACGCCGCTCCAAAGTAAAATTCTGTTTAATTACAGGCTCTATTCCTACTTATTTTACTCATAGTAAATTTGTAAAAGATGCTTCTGTGCCAAAGCTATTCAGCACCAAAGTCTTCACTTGGGCGTGTGGTGAGCTATGAGGAGGAGAGTGCTTCGCTGGGGTTCACATCTACCAGGAACACCATATACCAAACTAACCAATGCAAGGCCAGCTAAGATAAAGCTTGCTGTACACCTCAGCAGGTTGCAAACGTGTGACAAGAACGCGGCAGCGTGGAAACACGGATTCCTACTAGAGTGGTGCATGATACGCCTGAAACGCATTAGTAAGATGAATGCACTGATATCACGATAATACGTGAGTATAGGAGCGGAACAGATGGGCGTGTGCTCGATTTTTTGTATTGAAGTAATGAATAGTGTGACACCCTGGCCCTACGAGATGATGACAGGACAGGCTGATATTGAGAAGCAGCCCCTTAAGGAATTTCGCTGTAATGTTAGACTGAGTGGGCCGGCGTCTCGCAAGACATGCCTGCACATATTCGCGTTGTACCTTTTCGTACCTAAATTGGCAGCTATAAAGGAAGGAATGTAGGTATGCACTGGATCAGAAGCTCCACACACGCGTTGGTGAGGGGATGGCACCTCTCGCAGCTAGGCCTAACGGGATTCAAGAACCAGCGTAAATTCGACGACTCAGAGTTGCCGTAGACAGGACATCTAAAGCAGGGAACGAGAACTCGACCAAGTCTGGTACGTCAGAGCCTTTTGACGAAAGCCAACGAGGAAAGACTAATTTGGGACTCAAACTAAAAATACGTTTCAGTCTCATTTTATTCTTTTCGATACCATGTCTACAATAGTACCTTTTACTACCAAAAAAAACCCTGCAAAGCAGACCCTGCGAATGGAGGATAGAAGTTTACTTCAGGTATTGGGCTGTGTGCAAAACGGAAATGAAAACCAAACCAAATAAAACTGCAGCTCCAAGAAGCCTTAAGCAGCCCAGCAACCAATTAAGAGTACGCTAATCACGTGAAGCAAAACAAAGGTATAATAATAATGGCAAGGTCTCTCAAGATGTCATTCAGAACATACATATAGCCCACACCTCCTGGTGGAGCAAAGCATAGGAGCAATGTGGCCGTGAAAGAGCAAATGCTAAGGAAGGCGTCGTTCATGTCTTTCCTCTTAACAGTAGGACCATTGAAAACTTAAGATCAATAGGGCAATGTCCTAGGCTGCAAGGAAGAAAAGGTACGTAAACTTCAGAAAGGACTGAAAGTTGACACTCCGCACAGCAATGTGCTAATAATACTCAAAAGTTATCGTTTTGTTTGTTTGTCAAGCTGTACCATCCCAGAACTCCAAAAGGGGTTAGAAACCCGTTGGGTCTTGGAAACCAAATAAAAATTTGGTTTTATCTGCTTCTCGTTAGACTCGTCTGTGCTTGAGTTGGGCCGGTAATTTGCTGGTGGCAGAAAAAAAGTTGCCTTGAAATGTTCAATACAAGGCTGTTACGAAAAGGTGCGACTATGGCCCTATTCACGTTCGAATGGCATACATGCAACAATGGTGGCATCGGGGCTAACCGAAGAGAAACGGGTTCGCGTTGATTGATGACTGATTGATTGATTTCGGCGTGGCAAACAATGGCCCGTATGTCTTCCAGCCAGAATCAAATTGAGAAACAGCAGACCTGACTGGTGGTTTGGCGGGTATTTATCATTCATGGTGGCAGCGTAATGTATGACATAGTAATGACTATGGCATATGACTACTGCTTTTTACTCGTATGGTTTTCGTTTGTTGCGCATGTAATGTTTTTTTTCCCCTTCTCTATTCTTCTTACATGTTGTCGTTATCTTAGGTCAGGTCAGTTGCTTTGTCCCGAATTTCACAAGGGGAGCAAGTTTCTTAATTATAGCATTGCGACCATGTTGGGATAAAATGTTCAATCACGTGAATTACAGCGGTCAACAGCGTGCTCCGAAATCACCAATCACACGAGATGACATACCTAATGCGCAAATGTCGGACATTTAAGTGCATTTATCATTTGAAGTTCAGTCGTCGTGCCTGACTGGATGCACCATCAACAGCCGATCTCAAAGTCATCTGAACCTAATGCTAAGGGTTTTGAACTGTCGAGTCGGTCAGATGAGGAAGCAATTATTGGTAGCATGGACGGGAGAAAGCGTTTCAAATCCCCACCACAAAGCACGATTTAATCGGCTATTGCCTCTACAATTTAAAGAAATATTCGAAATTAAGACTTTTTCAACTGCAAGGTTCGGGATATAGACAAAATAGTGGCGCCAGACAATCCCCGACAATGGTTAATGATTCCCCGACGTGTGTGCAAATATAAATTAGAAAAATGTGCGTTAGATATTGTGTTAGAACGTCTTCCTAAAGCTTCCAGCTGCTCCCCGACGAAAAAATCCCCTCCAACCCCGGTTTGAGGAAACGGGTTTTGTGAAAAGTGCGTATGATTCAATTAACACACTCTGACAGAGACCCTGGTTAATTGAAAAATTTAGGATGCAGTTTTATTTAAGAAGTATAGGCCTAAATGCGTACCGAATTTTCGGCCTCCTTTATATTTTATTTGCTACAGTGTTTGAGTATATATGCCAAATTCAATAATAATATTGTTCGCATAAATAAATAAAACACTACGGTACTTGCAGCTATCAAATTGGTTTGATTATTGGTTAGGCAGTCGCATTCCATGCGCTCAGAATGGTGGGTGGGGTCGACGGAGGGACTTCGATCTGCTGTTTGGCCACGTCATCAAAGCGTGGGAAGGCCATCCCTTGTACGGAAACTCAGCTACAGGCTCCACGCCTACGTCCCAATTCCCTAAAAGGGGAAAACGATGTTGCTATTTCAAGTTGCACTTCGTCTGTGACGTGGTCGTTGACACCTAAAGACAACGTTAGAATTTTTCGAAATTCGTAATTTCTGACCAAGTGTATATTCCGCTGCAGAAGGTTTCACCTTTTACGGGTAGACTTTGTAGGTCCACCCCCACCCCCATTCCCCAAGGCTTAAACAGTTAAATGAAGAAATCGTATGCCGTTGCTTTTGGCATGAATGAATAGTGCAGCAGTAAATAAAAGAAGCTACCACCAATATAGACAAAAAGAAGAGAGCATGGGAATAAAATTAACATAATGCTGAAACTCGCGCGTGCTCCTGAATTCGTAGCGAGCATGGGCGTGTACACACTGGGGCACTAGGGCACGTATCCTCCCTCCCTCCCTCCCCTCAATTTGATTTCCAATCAGGGGGAGTACAAAGACTATGTACAAAAGTAGCAAAAGGAAAAAAAATGTGTTCAGTTGCCTCTTTTCTTTAACTGTGCCCCATATGTATACCACGCGCCATGGCTGTTTGCTGTGACGTGCATATCACGTGACTGGGCTAGTCCAATCAGACGGCCAAATAGCTGTCGTTCTCGTTCGTCATTGGCCAACTCATGGTGACGTCACGGCAAACAGCCATTGCGCATGGTTTAGTTAGCGTTTAAAGCTCCTAACATTTACATGGTTAAGGGTTAGCTATAACATTAAAGGAACATCCGGCCTGCCGTATAACATTCCGCCTGCCTTATCTAACAGTTCGCGCTGATCGCCTTCCGCGCATATACGAACATCAAGGTCATCTCAGACAGGCCTAGTAGCCGCGTTCTTCGCAGCGAAGAACGTAGCTACTGTCTCATTTGGCATTGTGCCTAATAGACGAACCAGCGTGAACGCATTAATCGTATCGTCACAAACCGGAATGATTCTCGTATTTTAACATCACAATTTATAATTTTCTAGGCTAGTGTCTTATAATTTTGCTTCGGCGATCTATTGGAGTAGTTAATTTTAATTTTACCGCATTACGCTTTTAGATTTTTGATCTCATGGTCATTATTAGCAAATAAGTACATGCACACACAGAGAAGAAACGTCATAGTTATTGCAAGCGCGCAGAGGATCATATACTTTACGGATCGTTCGTAAATAAAGTTCTATTTTATTCAACAGAAACTCTCCTATACACGCCACATTCAAAAATAGATTTTTAGCTAGGGAAAGACTAACGGTAGACCTTTGGGGCCGTACTTGATGAGTTGATGTGGAGGAACGAGAAAAATGGCGCTGTGAGGTATATCCCTTTAAGTCGATTAAAAAAAAAATTTCTTTAAAATTTAAAAGAACGTTTTACGATCTATTTAGAGTGCGGTAACTTCTCAGTACAGGCACTTTTTGCTTCAGAATGTCAGATTTAAAATTTGAAATAGGGGTCCCTTGGCACTTGCAGTAGCATTAACTTTGATTTGGCAAAGAGAAGACTAATTGAATGTCAAGTCATGGGAAAATTGGCCAAATACGCTAATACAAAAAAAAGAATTCCAGCTTGACCACTATTCGAGGGCAATTCCTGGCACACAAAAAAGCGTGAGACTTGTGTCTCCCCAATCCGGTCACAGAGACACACATCGAGTTCCAGGGTCTGGTCCGGCATAATTTCTTCTCTCAAGTTAAGTGCTGCTGTTACGTAAAAAAAATATGAGAAAAATCAAGTCTACCCCTCTTAATTAACCAACATAAAGTCTTACATTCAACAACATCTTCTTTTAGTAAATTTTGTATTAATAACACAGTCCAATAATAGAGTTAAGGTGAACTATTTAACTAAAGAAAATAACGAAATATACTTTTAGAAATACGACTACAAGAAATAAACGGGGATAAAAAAAACATTGATGTTTAGTATAGGATCTCGATTTTTATGGCAATGTACCTAACAGTCCCCAATTTTTTCTCCATTGCATTGCAAAACTGTACCACCTGCAAATTAAATTTCGTAGCAAGTGCACAAAAAAATCTGTTTCTGAACTGGAACATAATTACTTCTGGGCGTTACAAACAGAAAGTTAAAAACGTTACACAGTCTACATCTACAGGTAATTTACAATATTTTCAGAAATTGGATCACTTATTCCAAACAGGAGGTGCTAACACGCTTGGCAAATAATGTGTCGTTAGGACTGCATTTTCTTATAGTTTTAGTACTTTTTTTCCTAACTACTTAAAGACTAACCAATCTACCGCTTATACCTCTTCCAAAATCATCCGGAACAAGTGTAAAGGTATGTCAAGTTTCTATTGTATCTTAAAACTGCTAACATATTGCAATCTTATTACTCTATGGAAAGCCAAACGGGCTCAGGCAGTACTAAATAATGATCGACGGAAACCCATTTCCGTTACCTTGTGGGCTTAAGAGGCTACGTTGACGGACAAGATTTGAATCAGTTAAAAAAGCACAAGCCGGTAACCTGTCAGGTGACAGCATGTGCCCCGGTCGGGCGGTGCCGTGTGTGCTCCCGTTGCTGACCTTTATCCGGAATGCAGAAGCTGTCGCTCATACCGAATTTCTCAGTTGGCCTTGAGATTTGAATGCAGTGGTTACCATAACAGATAAGAGACGGCGCAACACGTTCTCATTCTGAGCCCCGCAGCTGTTTCTGTGAAATGATTGATTAGCACGGGAACAGTGAGATGATGATTGATGATATTAGTCCAGAATTTCTTGATAACGTAGATTAAAGCTTCTGATAGTTTAAAAGCTTTTGTAGTGATTATTAGTTTGTGTAGTACGAGGTTTTCATCCAAGGTCCGGTTTCACCACATAAGGATTATTTATTATACAAACGCAGCAGAGCTAATTACCTTGCAGGGAGGGAGGGGGGGGGGGTAGATCCGGAAGGATTTGTTTTGGGATGTTTTATCGTAGGAGGGAATTCCCGTTTTGCAGAATTTCGTTTCACCGAATCAAAATACTCTTTAAAAACTGAACATTGGAGAAGTTAAAGCTGCATTCCTAATTGAAAGTAATTTGTGTTTAGTCGTAATTTCTGATGTTATATGTTTAAAATTAAAATAGTAGGCTACCTTATTTTATTTTTCCCTTGGCCACGAGAGGCCCCTTTTCGGCCTTGTGGTCCAGTGCTTCAGCGCCCAAAGCGCTCCCCTTTGCTGATTACACTTTGGCCGCAGAGGCGCTAGCACAAATTTTTTGCCGCCCTCCCCCATGTTTTCATGGCTTTTTTTTCCAAAAATGTGAACAATTTTTTTACGTTTTGCTATTTTACCCGGTTTTTTTTATTTGGGGGGAGGGGGGGGGCTAATTTACCCGGGTTTGTCGCACCTCGAATACTGCCCCGCCCTGGGGTAAAGCCCTCTAACCTCCAATTCCAAATATGCCCCCTGAGCAAAGCCATAAGCCAAAATTGTGACAAACTTAGACGAAAAATAGACAAACACCCATCGTATTACCCAGGGACTGCAGTGAAGACCAGTGTGCGGCTGTCTAGACAAAAAAAAAATTAACGTGTCATCATGTGGTCGGGAATCGTACCCTGGTCTTCCGACTCCTAGTCGCATAACATGTGAGGATTTTCTTGTCTAGGTAGCTGTACACTGGTGTTGACTGCATCTTCTGCATGCCACAACGGACGTTGTCTTTTTATCTTCTTACTGTAGCTGCATTTCGCTTCAACTTGGCGGAATTATGAACAGTAATGCTGCAAGCTGAACTTCTAACATTTCCCACAAACTAAATACAGATGCAAACCTATTTCCGTTGCCTTTTCGATTTATGTCATACTGCATGAGCGGGGGGAATCGAACCCAGGACCTTCGAAACCGTGCCAGTATGGCTCAGCGGTAGGACCTCGGCCTTTGGTTTCAACGTCATGGATTCAATTCCCCGCTCAGGCAGTCTGACAGATAAGTCCAAAATGCAACGTAAATAGGTTTGCATCTGTGTTTAGTTATTTCTGGTGAGCTTTTGGCTTTCCCGTCTTTAATTTCCCACAAATCTACCATTGGTTATCTCGAAGATTTTAAACCGTAATAGCTAAATTTAATGTGAGTTTGATGACATTTGGCATTCGGGGTACTTGGTTCTCGCATTAGCATATTCAAAATAGTACAGTTAAGAGGGATGGGTGGTCATGTCCCTTTTCACAGAATTCCGTTTTGAAGAATAATTTTTTTCCAAATTACGTGCAGCGCTCACTGAGGCTAAAAAATATCTGTTTTACTGACAAGTTTCATAAAAAAAAATTCAATTTCTAAAAAAAAATTATAATTTTTCTCATTTTTTTTTTGCTAGACTTGGAGGGGGGGGGGGGGGAGCACGATAAATCTTAAGCACCAACCCTCTACGACGCTTAATAGGACGCTTCTGATTTTGCTACCTTCCACATTGGCTTTCCTGCGAGTCAATTTTGTACCGTTACGTCAAACTTACGTAAATCACGCCCACACGTTCAGTTTTCCTGTGAGCGATGGTTTAGCTACATTAACTCAACCCTACAAATATGTCACAACAGCTATTTACGCGTGGGATGCGTCGTTCGTAATATTTCCGTGATGGAGACTTAAGTATTGCAACACAGTTCGCAGTAGTGTATAGGAACATTGTCATGCAACACAGAAAAAAAGGGGCAGAATAAATCCTTAGCAAATTACAAGTCGACATCTTGTTTTGTTCAAGTAAGTATTCAGTCCGTCCCACTCGGGAAAACACGAAGGCTGGGCGTGTCCAGAAACAACCACACTTCCTCTTTCGATTCCTCGCCACGCGATGGCGCCACGAGTCACGCTATCCAATTGATGTGCGCATCAAGGTTACAGCTCATCGTCATTGGAAAACTAATTAGAATCACACGTGCTAATCACAGGCTGCCATTGCTATAACGGGGTTTCACAAAGATAGGGAACTAAGGAGGCTAAGTAAAGCCTGTATTTTTAACTAACATCCAATACAAGTGCAGGAGGGTAATCGTAGATTTTCTTCCTACTTTTTTGAAAACGGTCCTATAGTGTCTGCAGCCCATCTTGAGTTCGCCCCAGAATGAACACAAACAATCGATTGTATGTTTTTGGTAACAGAGTGCCTTGTTGATATCCAAAATAGTTACAATAACAATGGCGACCGTCGATCAAAGCCGCCCCTTCCAGGAAGACGTAGCCGATAACAAAATAGGTACAGGACTCAAGAGATACTTGTGTGTTGTGTGTGTGTGTCAATTTGGCTAATCTTACGGCTAAATTGGCAATGGTATATTTGAAAATTAGAAGTGTGCAAATTTATAGATATAAAATTCATCTAGAAAAAAGGTACAGATGAAGATAAGACGGTGTAACCTTATGTACGTTCACAGTCCTATGAAAGTTGTGATATACACCCAAGACCAAAACTGGTAGAAACACCCGCCAAGTTTCCAAAAAAAGATCGACCTTTGCAGGTAGTGATATCATTCCACCAGGGAAAGACCGCCAAGGTCAATCCTATTAGCCAAGTTAATCTGCACCGATTAATAGTTCGAAAGTTAAATGAAAACTTTTTCGAGTGTACGCGGGAGAAGCCAACATCCGGGGGGCCGCTCGCGGAAGATTGCTACAGCGAGTAGCAATATTCAAGTTTTCATTTAACTTTCGAATTATTAGTCGATGCGATTAACTTGGCTAATAGGATTGACCTTGGCGGCCTTTTCCTGGTTGAATGATATCAATACCTTCAAAGGCCGATAGTTTTTGGAAACTTGGTGGGTTTTTATACCAGTTTTTGTTTTGGGTGAATATAACAAATGGCAGAAACATTATCACTCCAAACTAAAAATTATTGCATTTTTTTTTTATTTCTTATTTTTAGTTAAGCAGTCTTGCCTGCTTCGTTAACCCTTTACGGTCCTTGTGATTTATTCATTATTTATTTTTAACTGTTTTCTGCCAAATGGTTTTCCTTACTTCTGATGTTAAAAATTCATTACTTCCACATGTTTTCCACCAAAATACTGAAATCAAGTTCCCTGAGTTTTCCAGGTTTTCCAGAGTGGATGAAGTCATTTTCCAGGCTGTTTACCGTAATTTTAGGAAGGGATTTTTTTTTTCAGAAATTTCACCAGTTTTGTGTTAAAAAGGCTGAAGCTTTTAAGATAGGAAATACATTATTTAAAACATTAATTTTTTCCCCCGAGTTCTCCCTGAGTATCAAACGTAGTTTAAATTCCCCGAGTGTTCCAGGTTGGTGGAAACCCTGTTCCGATTATTTTCTCACTAAAACCCACTCCGACCTTTAAGTGTCAAGAGACCCTTTTTTGTTAGTGCTGCACCCAAATAAAATTACATGCAGAAAATGTCTTCTGCGTTTTGAAGGAAGGTGGTTGGTGTACTACCAATTAGGACGCCATTTCCAGTCTTTCATAATAAGCTGCTATCACTTTGGCCCAGCGAAATTAGCCAAAAATAACCGCTCAAATCCAGACATTGATAAGATTGCAGGGATGTTGGGTGGGCAACACTATAGTGGAAACACCCCCCCCCCCCCGATGATTTCGGCGACGGGTTTGGCTGCCATCTTGGAAAATTAAACCGCCATTTTGCAAAACATGGAAAGACTCAAACTAGTATAACGAGAAAACCGCTGAGGTTGGGTTGATCGACCAATTTTAATGAAAATTCTTCAAGATATCCGTAGAATAACATACCAAAATCACCTAACGTCGTTGCACCGGAAGTTGGTGAAAATCCAAGATGGCGGCCGAAACCATCATCTGAGGTTTTTTTTGGGGGGGGGGGGGGGGCCTTTAAACTTCTAAGCCGCTGATCGGATTAAACACGAATCGGTAACGAATAATGGTCAGAATTAATTTTTTTTTAAGGAAAGGTATTATTCACATTTAAAGTAAAAACTATCTGCTATTAATAATTCCCAACTTTAAACTGTTTTGAGTCCTTGAACCACCTTTTTGGCATCCCCTGGCATTCCTGAACCCTCCAAAGCACAACAAGAATACTGATTTAACAAAATAAAAACAAAAAGTAAACCTACATCATAGAACCTTCGGCTATCGTCGGGTCTTTGAAATCATAGACGGCTAAAAAAAAAAAGGGGAGGGGGGGGGGGGGGAAAGGAGGTGGGAGGGGATGTGTTTCATTTTTTTTAACCCAGTTACTTTTTATTCAATCCATGGTAATTACCGACATTCCTTTGTCAACTGACGTACTTAATCGCTAAACGACCAATTAGCAACACTGTATCACAACATTTACATTATTACGCTTCCGTATCTGATTCAACAACGAAAAAGAAATCTAAGTCGTAAAAAGGCCGAAGTCTTTAATATATACGTAATTCCTTTTCACTTAATTAAGGTCTACGCCTTTGTTAATTTGACTCCATACTTAACTCTTAAACTGACTAACAATTATTATTTCACTGCTCGCAATTTAAATTGTTACTTTTCCGTATCGACTTCAGTGATTCAACACCGTGTTTTAAAAGCGATTACCAACACTCTTAACCCATACCGTCCGTACTTTATTCATTATGGTTTATTCCGTTACTTGCTGGGAAATTGCCACTTATGAAAACTTGCATGCCTTATTTTAATTACCGGCGCATCAATGACATCAGCCCGCATTTTATAAAGCACAACAATAAATTCGCCCTTAAACGGCCGCATTTTGCGGTCCATCAAAGACTAAGATTATCAGAAACTCTTCTGTAGTGCATTAATTGAAATATTCTTGGATGAAACTACTTTACCATCTTATATTGAATTTCGTGGCAACTACAGAACAACGCTATTCACAAATTGTCGCGGCCCATTTCATTCATTACCCTCTGCCACTTTCCTGGTCTCACAGCTTCTAAAGAATCATGGTTTTGGAGCAGCACAGTCCGCGTGTTAAATCAGGGTAGCGTTCTACCTGGAAAACCGGGAAAATTCAGGGAATTTATCAAGTCTGGAAAAGTCAGGGAAAAATCAGGGAATTTATCATCTGGAAAAATCAGGGAATTTATCAAGTCTAGAAAAGTAAGGGTAAAATCAGGGAATTTATCAAGTCTGGAAAAGTCAGGGATTTTGATAAATATATATTGAGATTCAGGTAATTTCGACATTTTTCCGAAAAGTCTTTTTCGTCTTTAGCTAATTCGTATTTCACTTTTTACTTCCAAAACCTTCAGTTTATTTCTGTTAAAATCATCATGTTCTTTTAACTTCATTTCTGACAAAGCAAAAACTCATTAGGCCTAAGGTATATGGGTCGTTACGTGTTAAAGTACGTTTTCAGTTTTGTTTTGATAATGGCATGCCTATACTTTTTACCAGTCCCAGTTTAGGGGAGTGCAATTTTTGATTTTGCCGTGCGATGCGATGATAGTTATTGCTATTTGAGTGAAATGTGTGGGCGGGCCCCGCCCCCCCAATTCTAGTCTTGAACTGCATCTTCTTTCGACCGACAAAAATCAGGGGAAAATATCAGTAATGATCTGGAAAACCTGGAAACATCAGGGAATTTCATCATGAGGTTTTGAACGCAACCACGTAGACAAACCCTTCTGATTGCTACAAACATCTAAACTTGCTATAAATTCTAATCTGACCAGCGGAAAACAGCTTCAGATCACATTTTTTTTTTAATGAATGAAACGGTGTTCTTTAATGTTCATTCCCAACAAAAGGGGGGGGGGGGGAGACACAACATGACAACCAACCCCATTAGGTGCCAACTTCCCGCCCCCTTCCTGCGGAAAAATAGAGCAATTATCCTGAATCAATACCAAAGTTAATTAATTTTTAATTTTTAAAGTAAACTTTACTGTAGTATTGTGGTTAGCTACAGGGGTTTGTACTTGTAGGATGTAGTCTGCACTAACGCTGTTTAGCGTAAAGTTCATAGTGCTGCCTTGCCTTGACACAAAAGCAAGAATTGGTTTTGTTTAAAGTAATAAACTGATTACGGTACGCTAATAAAACGGTAGGAGCCAATCACTGGCAATAGTTAACCGTAAAATAATGGAAGAAAACGGACACGCTCCCTTACACTCGTACGTATTGCAGAAACTCTATGAAGATTTGGAGTGTTTCAGCAGCCTGACAGCATAAAATTCACGAATAGAGACGCAGCCTATAATGGGGTTATAATGTTTTCTAGTTGAAAAATTGGGGTGAAAAACGTTGAACCGGAGTGTGAAATTTTTTTTTACGATAAATAAAAAAAAAATCAGATTTATACGATTCAAATCGGATTTTTATGATTAAATTATAATTTATTGTTTTCTTTTTAACTCAATACTAATGAGTTATACTCTTTCGTTACAAGCACCAAACATTAAAAACAAAAACATATCATAGGTTACTCTACGTCATTAATATGTGCTTATGTAGCCTAGGCTACGTTACCGGAGTCTGACCCGAAACACAAATGTAACGATTTTTCTTCCGCTAAAACTAGACCGACTTAGTGACTTTAGGTTTACAATCAGAACTTCTGAAGAAACCTACGCTGAGGATACACTGACATATACATCCAATACATATTTCGTGTGTACACTGAGTTGAGTTACCTTATTTACGTTGCTATTTGGACTTCAATGTCAGACTGCCTGAGCAGGGAATTGAACCCACAACATTTGAAACCAAAGGCCAAAGTACCACTGATTAGCCATACTGACACGGCCAAAAGGAAACGTCCGTAGGCGAATCCTAACGTTTTCTTTTGGCCGTGTCGGTATGGTTTGGCGGTAGGGTTTCAGCCTTTGGTTTCAAACGTTGTGGGTTCAATTCTCCACTCAGGTAGCCTGACATTAAGTCCAAAAGGCAACGTAAATAGGTTTGCATCCGTATTTATTTAACACTTCTCGAGCCCATTTGGCTTTCCGTCCTGTTGCTTACTTGAATAAAATCATTGCTTCTTTCTTATTTAAATTGCTATTTTAGAAGAAAGACGTACGTTAACAATTTTTGAAGAATGTGCAGCATGTTCGTGAATTTAAGCACGTAACGCTAAAGTTTTACATGGACTAGTTTCAGCTGACCTTTTCCATGTAGCCTACTTGTGGGAGCTGGCCATGTGTTTATTTGATTTTATTTGATTTATTGGGGATCATTAACCTAAGAGATTATCAGCCCTGACGAGGAGCAGAATACACGACGAAAAGGACAAGGTGCGTTCAATTCAGAACAGAGCCGTAACACAGATATGAATTCTCACTAGACAATAATTAACTAAAAATGTTCGTTTCCATAGTCCCGACAGGTTAAATACTTGTCCGCACTTAAAATACAGTTGATTTAACTGTGATTTTGTTGTTGGTTTAAATCATGGTTTAAATCAAACTCATTTAAATTTGCTAACCCTGAGTTGAACTACTAAAAAAAAATTGGAGCTAACCACTGGTAATCGTGAGACACAATCAAATACCAAGATATGCTATCTGTCCAAAAATAAGACCAAAAATGGATGAAAATACGTGAGCTCAATCTTCATGGAGTTTATAATTCCAACAACATTAGTTTAAAAAAGCAATAATGGCATCTAGCTAACGTTACAGTGGAAAATATTTCCTAACAGGCATAAAAAAATTTCATTATCCAAGGTCAGCTAGCCCTGAAAGATTCTTTTTGATTCACTCTTAAAGGTACATTACTCCCAGTTAGGTTCCCTGTATGGCTCAGTTTTGCAACATTACTTCAGACGCGTGTAAATGTTGCAAAGGCATTCATTCATTTTCCTATTTTTTCCCCCGTAATAAAAGGGGTTTGATACATTCACTCTAACCTATGTAAATGTTGCAAAAGCTACTTCGGGCAGGATGTTAAAATATAGTGAGAAGGATGTCCCTTTAAATATTACAACTTCTGTAAAAGATCTTGTTTCTTTTTGCAACGTCGTTAAAATCCATGAAACTATTTTTTCTCCTTAAAGAGAAATGAAACTGCATTAAGATGATTTTCGCTGCAGTCCCTGGATGCTACAACGGGTGTTTGTATATTTTTCTGCTTATAAATAAATTTAACAAAAAATATTCAAAATATTTTAAGAGATAAATGTTATACGCCTTAAATAGTGTTGGTGTTTACCCTCTTTATCGGTAGTGTTAAGAATTGCAATCGTAGCCGATGCATATAATCAACGGGCAAAAGTAAGTCGCCTCCGTTTGGGGAAAGCTTCCCGTTGGCTTCCCTGCACTACCCACGACTGCACATTTTGTTACGTAGGCTACGACAAGAATATTTCGAATGCCGTCGGACCACTAAGGTCACACACATACAGCTGAAGGATAACGTCACCTAGTTTTAAGGTAAGCAGATAGTAAAAAAAAAAGCCCCAAAATAGAGTTGAAATACAAAAAAAGACACTTTTTAGTTAATCTCAGAACTATTACTAAGCGTTTGTTACAGATATAAAATAAATAAATAAATAAATAAATAAATATAATGACACAAATAAAAGAAAACACCCACAGTTACTAGGACGTCAAATTCCTGAATGACTGGTTTTGATTTTAATTACTGTTTTTTTTTTATCTGTAACCAAAACTTACATGGCTCCGAGACGAACTGAAACGTTATTTTTTTTTATATACTTTGTATTTCAACTGTACTTTTTTTTTGGCGGCTTTTCACTTTACGGACAAAAAATAGGCCCAATATGCTTTAAGGCACAGCCACAAGGTCACTTTTGCGTCATGGTAACTTTACAACAATTACAATGATTTCTACAACGAATTACACCTTCTTTCTGCAATAGTCAATTCACCAACACTCTGAAAGCTACAATTAATAAAGAAACACCCGTCGTAGCAACCGGGGATACTGTAAGCTTTTGCACCAGTTTCTTTCCTGAGCCATGGGCATATATTCCATACGAATCCTCATTTATTGTCTTGATTAAATCAACTTATGTCATCGTTGAATTTTCAATTTTTTTCTTTAGCATGACGGAAAGGGGATCGCTGTCTTTCGTTTCCTTGTTTTCACTAGTCTAGTCGTATATGGTGGCACACCTCACTCTAGTTGTTTTAAAGAGTTGTCCGGATGGCAAAGTGAGAGCTCATACACTCGTTTCAGTAGCTATGGGATATATTCCAGCCTATTCTAGTTGATACCTCTGCCGCTACTCTCACAGTAAGTCTGGGTTGAAAATAAATAAAACGCTTTTAAAATAGTCTTGACTTGGGCTTATTTGTTTAAAATCAAAATTATCGTTTTCACAGTAACCGTAGTGCTAGTTATTTCACATTTGAGTAAAAACACAATAACATCCTCAGTTTTAGATTAATCATTTTCTTTTTCCACCTTACACGGGTTAAAGGATCTGTTATTTATGTTTAGAACCATTTTTTGCTCTGAAATTTGTTATGAAATCTAAACAACTTTGGGCCATCTGTAAAGTTTGAGTCATCTGAAGAAGAACATACAGTTATGTGACGTAAAACGAAACCATAACCCAAAAGGAGAAGCAAATATATACTGAGGTGAAACAATTTCAACTTTCGAGAAAATATTATGAGCGTGCCCGATCGGTGTGGTTATGTTTCTCTACTGCTGGCAATGTTGATTAACCTGAGGGAAGAGCTAATCTTTTTATTTTACTGCTTGTTTTACGAACATTTTTTGGTACAGAGCAATTGACCCTATTTTGACCATGCAGAACTGGATTATTTTTTTAAAGTCCTGGGTCAGTCGCGGGATTCGAACTGGCATTCACTTGGTTTGAAGACGAGGATGCTAACTACTGGGCTGTTGCTGCTCGCTTTGTGAGGGGTCTTGGGGTCCCCGGGCACCCCTCACAAAGCTCATGTTGCACGTTGGGACTTAGTTTTTTGGCGTTCCGTAGCTGGCTACCATTGGCAGTAAAGGGTTAAGGTACGATTTCAACGTACTTTCTGTTTTGTTGAAAAGTTTTAATGTTTTTTTTTCATTTTCCATTTTAATCAATGAATTATTTATTTTTTAAACTAGTGATTTCATTGAACAATCCTAACCATAATGAACGGTTTGCCATTTCGCTGCACAGGTTACCACACGGGTGTCTTTCTGCTTAGATAGCAGGATTCAACAGAGAGACAGTTCATCTAGTATTAATTAAAAAATTAAATATTAATTTAATTAAATTCATCTACAGCACTTTTAATTTTCTTCAGATAACTTAGGCTCAATAAAATAAGTGAAAAAAAAAACCAAGATGGAAATTATTTATCTTTATCGGAAAAAAAATTACATTAAATTGGTTTGGGAGATCTTTGAGCATTTTTTTTCTACTTCCACTCCAGTTTCAATTTCCAAATTTAATTTTTGAGACCGAAGATCGAGGGAAATTTGCT
Organism: Lithobius niger; assembly: GCA_023313725.1. Lineage (NCBI taxonomy): Eukaryota > Metazoa > Arthropoda > Chilopoda > Lithobiomorpha > Lithobiidae > Lithobius > Lithobius niger. The sequence continues at coordinate 72,241 of JAHWFP010169553.1, forward strand.
GTAAAGGAGTTGAGTGATAAAATGCACAAATTACAGATTTCATAAAGCACATTCGACGTTAGATTTTTTGTTTTCTTTCCGCATAACGATTCTCCACAGTAATTTTGATTTATGGTTTCTAATTACGATGTACGAAGTAATTTCCACTACTATGTTTATTTTAACAATGTTTACGATGTTTTCCACTAATTGGAGTAGCAAGGCCAACCTCCATCTCATTTCATCATCCTACCTGTAATTTCGTTAGCTTCAGCTTTGGTATTTCGTATCAGGTATAGGCCTAAATCTAATTTTTATGCCGCTCATAAAGTTAAACGTAAAAGCTCCTGATGAGAAGCAGCTTCGTGTTTCAGTAAAAGTGTGACGATTCACGAAGCTGATGTCATTGGCCTAATATGGGCGTAACAAGAATGAAAGCAAACCACTTCATCTAAGTGAGATATGCTGTATAGATCTGTGGTTTGTTTGTCAGTGACCATTCAGCGACTAGTAAAGCTTTGATTTATATAATCACTGAGTAAAAAGGTATGGTCTTTCAGTCTAACTGGAACATGGTGCTCGTTTTGCAGAAAGAAAACAAAAATTCTCAGCAAAAAAAGCACTGCTTAATACACCTAGAGGGTCTGCAACTACATTAAAATTTATGTGAGCTTTTGTTTTTTGACAACTAGTATTTCACCATCACCAAGGCAATAGCTTTTAAGGTAGGAAACACTATTCCTCCTCCTTGGCTGTATCTTGATAAATTAATTCAACAAATTCGTATCAAGCATATCAAATGCTTCTGCTGCCTTGTTTTGACCGTCGTATTTGGTCAAATCAAATAATGAACATATATCGATTT
>JAHWFP010169553.1:78084-92281 GCA_023313725.1 Lithobius niger
TAAGTGTTATCTGTTTGGCAAATACCTGCAGGTTGAAGACTGGCTATAACACGGCTATATATGTTTACGCATAAGGACTTACCATGCACGCATACGAAGCTGTTGCAATACAGGAGTATGACGCCGAAGCGGATAGTGATGTGGATTGTCGTGGAGAGACACGGGGAGAGACATGAGGCGATCCGACGGGAGTAATAAGTCCACGAAGGCTCATGAAGTCTGGAACGGATAATCCAAGCTCTCGGTCTTTGTACCAAGGCTCGACTGGTAAAGGGAGACGGGCCGGCGGAGTGCGCGACCCGTGCCATGGAAGGAATCCTTGGAAGAAGGAGCGGGTAAGACTAGATGAACGATGGGTTGGAGTGGTTGGGTCTTTTGGAGAATAATTATTATTGTCCATGTTTGCTTCTTAAGGTGCGTGCTAATTTGTAATTTTAACTGCTGTGATTATCGCGGCAGTGTTTTGCTTTCTCAGGCCATCAAATGTACACGAGTTTCTGTAATGTGCACTTGTACAGACAATGCACAAGTCTTTAAGGGAAATCTGTAGTTCAGGAGAACGATGTTTCGGTGTTTGGAATACTTTCTCTGACTTACTTACGAATTGTCTGTCATTGAAAAAGTTGAAAACACGTCGTTAATAATTGCCTCAAATTGTTTTCTTCTACAGTCGAGAGTGATAAGAATGTCGGTGATTGTAAATCCGCAATTTGGAGCTTAGTATCACGTGCAGTGCCGTTAGTCTTAACACTTGGGCAGTAACAAAGTGAAGTACTGGATGATAACTAATGAAGACACATTGACAGGATGGAATTTCAGGTTTTGTACAAAATACAAAAAAAATTAGAATGAGCGTACAGTATGGGTGAAAAAGTCATATCCAAGTATATACAGATACACAGTACATTAAACCAGTGACACACCCGACGTATGCACAACCTCGGACTGGAGTACACAATACGAAAAGTGGACGAATTGATAATGGTTCACAACACTAAAACTTGCAAGTCACGTAAAGGTTGCTACCTGTGTTACGATAGGTCAAACAAGGTAGAACAGTGTGAAAAATAAAGTCAGTCTTTTCGTACGAATATTAATTACACTAAATTGTACACGACAACAAATAAAGTTGGTTATGAGCCAAAGACAACAATGAGCGATGCACACACTTGACGACGAAAACGGTACAAACTCGACAGTCACATGGATGAAGCTTAGCAACAGACTGGAAACGAATATCAAGTCACTTCGGCAGCATGGCGCGATATGAGATCTTGAATCGAGAGCACAAATACTTGCTTCCAGCACCAACGCAGCAGAAACACCATTTTAGATCAATTTCAATAAAATACCGCAACACGTTCAAGGCTGAACGAAGTCTTCTAAGAAGCTGGTGTGACGTTTAAGGAAATTTCTTCGAATGCATCTTCGCCATCATGAGCAGACGGGTGCTCAGGCTCCCAGAGTCGGTGGTGCAGATCTGTTACACTTCAATTAATCCCACTTCCACTTCTCCCACACAAGCCAGCAAGCAGTCCTATGACTGACGACAAACCCAGATGGCTTTGCTTAGGGACCATCAACATCACATCGAAAAAAACAAGGAGCAAATTGCACAAGATGATCTCTTGACACAATACTGTCTAAAAAAACTAAAATTATCTGCAATTACTGTCTATCGCTTCTGATTGCTAATTACAAAAAAATTCTTCGAATGCTAGGCCGTGAACAAATTGTTCACCAACTTCTTTCAGCCCTGTAAATCTTCGTCAAGTTCTCTGTAGTTTAAGTCATATTTGATTTGACCCGTAAAAGCTTCACATTTTTACGTCAAAATCAACTATTCTACAACTAAAATTCGTAATCTTTGCACCTTTCAACCAAGAGGTCATTGACAATGAAGTTTTTCACGAAATTTGTAGGAAATGTACAGCCAACTTATAGTCACGTTGGAATTCTTACCATACCCGACTGCACCAGAATACAAACACGTGCAGATACACGGCAAAGACGAGGTCAACTTTAAGTTTAAGCACACACCAGTCGGCTCTGCACAATGTCAATGCCAACGCTCGATTAACGGCAATCCTTGCATAACGAACACATCCGTGTACAGTTTTGTGTATAATTTTTACCTGATCCCGATTTCTTAACGCACAAAACGTTCGGCCAAAGATCAGAATTAAGCACGCACGCACCTTACACCGGCAATATCCCTGAAAAAACGCACGTATCTTCCTGGACTGCAGATATCCCGTTCGATAAGTGCGTCGGCCACATTCATGGGCCCTCCGACGAACAAATACCCAGCATGGTGAGAGGCCAATCAATGACAAATAACAAGGTTTAGTTTTTCCCAGTCTCCGGTCATCATACGGTTAAGGTCCCTTTAAACGTTCTCTACGCCAAATATCACCTCCGGTGGACAAGCAGTCCTTCACCCGCCAAAACCCAACGCTACGCAACTATCGCCAACCCCCTACAGCAAAGCAGCCAATGGCAAACGGCCTTACAAATGGCGTTTCGGCTCGCCAACCTCTCCAACCTCTGTCACGTTGCCAGGAGCGACATGAACCACGCCGTAACCATGACGACCAGGCTGTTCCACGATGAGGAAATCCTCCCTCCTGCCGTGCGAGACGCTTGCCAGTCAGCGTTATAGTAGGCTACGGTTCAGCCTTGGCCAGAGATAACGGCAACACGGAATGTGTCATGTCAACAATCCAACTCTTCTCTCCCCTTTTCTGGTTTCCCGTCCTCCATTCCGAGTCCAAAGGATTGTGACGTAATCCAGGAAAACCCCTAAACACCATAAACAATACAAACACAAAATAGAGTGGCATGAAGCCAGCAACCAACTAACGGTGTATGCTTGAACGTTTCACGGTATCTCTTCTAAACATTGCCTAAACCTGAACTTGAGGTACAACACTGAAAGCCAAAGGGGGGAAAAAATAATCATGTTATAGTGTGTTTATAGTGTATATCAAATTAAGCGATATTTGGACCTTAAAAACAATGTAGGCTTTTTTAAAGGGATATTTAAGTATTCAAAATATTTTCGAAGTTTACATTTAAAAAAAAATATTTTGTGCCACCAGTTGACAATAAAAAATGGAAAACTAGTACACAAAATACACAATTTGAGACGTTGCGAAGCAATCTCCGCTTTGTTTTCAAGAAATAAAATATAGGGCTAAGAACAAGTAAAACACTTTAAAATCCATAAAATCGTAAAAACTCAAAGCACATGAATAAAAATAATAAATAAAATGGCCCTAAGTAAGGCACCTTAGAAACTAAGGATGAAAACCTATTCACGCTTCCTTTTGGACTTAAATGTCACACTGCCTAGTGGGGAATTGAACCCACGACCTTTGAAATCAAAGGCTTACTAAGTCATACTGCTGAGCCATACTGACAGCGTGTCAGCGTAGCTCAGCGGCAGGATTTAATGCCTTTGTTTTTTTTGGATTCAAAGGTCGTGGGTTCAATTCCCCGCTTAGGCAGTCTGACATTTAAGTCCAAAAGGCAACGTAAATAGGTTTGCATCCTTAGTTGTTTAACTCTTCTCGAGCCCATTTGGCTTTCCATCCTGTTTAAGCTTAGAAACCGCCAATAGGTAACCCGACTTCTTTCCTGCTAGACTTCTCACATGCACTAGCAAGCAAGATGTCAGCTTCTTTACCGACATTTCTAAGATGCCTTAGATCCATTTTTATTTATTACGGATTTTTTATTCTTGCACTTTGAGTTTTTGCGCTTATATGGATTTTAAAAGAGTTTAACTTGACTTTGGCTTCTTAGCCATGTCTTTTATTGCTTGATAATGAAGCGGGGATTGCATTGAAACATCGCTAATTGGGTATTTTATGTGTCGCTACTGGCGTTTTATTTTTTTATTGTCATGCTTCTTAATGAGTTTACTATTCCACTACTTGACAAGCAAGTGTCTGAATTTAACGTTAGTTTAAATAACTAGCATTTTCATATTTTAGCCTTTTGGAATAGGAATGACTGTTTGTCCTTTTGGGAAAAATATCTACACAAGCGTTGAAAGCATACATGCTCAAGTCTGTTGAAGCATGGTTTACAATTGCTTAGTTCAGGTAAATACTAGTCGGTATTGAAATTCTGGATTATAATGCACTACGTAAATGGCTTGAATGTGTAGTTAGTTATTACTGCTGAGGGGTAATTAACCCATAGATGGAAAGTAAAATAACCTCCCGAGTGCTGTACTAACTAATTTTTATCTCAAATATCATACATTTAAGTCAGTTGCCAGATTAGAACCGACGTACACTCGGTTTTGAGAAGAGGACGCTGACCATAATTCTGTATGTGCTCATCATGCTCGCCCGTGGGGTCCTCAGTGCACGTTACCGTGGACAGCTAGTTTTCGAATTATTCATCCTTGTCAAAATATTAAACCACCCTGTGTTATGGTGCAATCTTTTACAACGAGCCAGTCAAGGCCCCTCAAAACACCACCACTAAGCCTTCTTTTAAACTATATTTCTAAATTTTCAATTATGTTAAGAGAGCGTGGGTGATGTCAGAGTCATGATGTACAACTCCTCCTACAGGGCTAACATCGTGACTTTTCCAGTTCACACTTATTATGCGTTGTAAAGTAGAACTTAGCCTACCCAGCCAAAAAAAAAATTTACCTTGTGAATGACGCACGGTAAGGGAAGTGTATGGCTTTGGTGAGGCAATTTTAACAAACGTTAACTCATTCGCTCTAAATTTCAACACATAAAGAACCATCAAAGAAACAAAAAATTAAACGTCTTCCGGGGAAGGGCAATAAGTTTATTTTTCTAAAGAAATTGAAACGAAATCGATCAAAAATTAAATGATACCGAGACATTATGATTGTTACCTTCGATTATCTTAGTAAAAAGTGTGTATTAGACTTATTTTACAATAAAGTAGAAAGTAGCTCTATTTGCAAAGTTTAGATCAACCGAATCTAGAGAAAAACTATTAGCTCTGCAGGGCGATTCGTAAGCCCCTACCAGGGAACTGCCATAGGTTAACACGGAGTTCAAAGGCCTGTAAACACGGTGGCCAGTGGAAGTAATCAGGGAACTAGAGGCATCAAGCACGGGTCAGCCTACGTCAACTCTTCAGCTACTCATCATAAGACATAGGCAAGTATTTGGGAAGTTATCCGGCATCGAAAGTTGACAACAATCCAATAACCTGAATTTCTTCTGACGAAACCCTCAATAGATAAATCTATTTTATTTACTGCCACATTAATTCAAATTTCTTTACTACTACATTACCCCGCGTTCCAGAGCGCAGACAGACCAAGGTATGCGGGGACCTCAAGCAAATCAAGCAAGCACAGCCCAGTGGTTAGTAGTCACCGTCCCCTCCAAACCAAGAGAACCCGTTCGAATCCCACGAGTAAGTCATACAGAGAAATGACAAACCATCAATTTTGTCCTTAACCATTGTACGGTTTAATTCTAACCCTTTGGTGTTGGCCGTTAATTCCACATAGGTTTCAAATTGAAACTTCCTTGATGCCTCACTAAATCCTATGCCTTGGGAGGAAACTATACCCTGACCACAAGCATTCTCATTCTGTTGTACTGCTACCGGATGCTATCCCTGGTTAGAGACTTACAATCACAGAGTTTAAATCTAAAATTCTGTGTGTGGAAATAAAGTGGACGAGTTGTGTTAATCCTTGCCCTTTTATCATTATCCGTGATAATTAGAACGAGGTATTAATGATTCGAGAATGTCAAGATATTCCTGTCATTGTTTAATGTTTAACGCAAAGCGAAATTGCTGGGTTGCCTGTAATTGTTTAAATTCTTGTACCATAAACCAAAATTAGCAATTCTCATGTATTAAATTTATCCTCAAATTCGCGTAAAATCCAAAGCATAATTTAAATTGCATTGATCATACAGGCAGAATGGAGTGAAATCATTAGTTCTAGGTTTTACTTCCAACAAAGGAAGGAAAGTGGGCTAAACAGGTGGTGAATTAATATTGCCTCTACCTTTGGATGTGACAAGAATTCAAAAACTCATGCAAAACAGAACCATAAGATACCGTTCAAGATACCGTGGAAGTTCAAATTGTTACACCTGTTAGTTCAATTTTGGAATTAAACGTTAGCCATTACAAAAATACATTACCTAGCATCCAATTTAGTTCTGTCGTCGACTTAACACACAGACGTCGACTGATAGGCAAAGACAAAGAAGCAACTAATAACCAGTTCCAGTTTATGTCATTTGAAAGGCTCAAGTCGGATAACGTTAAAAGCTGGAGGCCAAAGAAAAGACAGTCGCGTGACTAATAGAGAAGACGACCAAGTGTGACTGAATATCTAACACTATCATCACAACATGCTTAATATAAACAAGAATAAACCAAGCAAATATCTGCTATGTTAAACAAGGTGATAAAGTCAATTTAACACTTAGCAATCACACTCCTTGCTGCTTATTTTTTAATAAACAATCCTACTCAGCACTGAATTAATCAGCATGTCACATTTTCTTTTTTACCTGCTGCCTTATAACATTCATTACGACCTTGAAGTAGGTCATTTCAACTTTTCAAGCAGCAATTGCATCTACTGTTGCTTTGAAGCATACGATTAGGATTTTTTCACAATCCTGATAATATGTATCATTACACAATTCACTGTCTGTGGCTTTATCATCAGGAAAAAACACTTTCAGGATGTACCACGTGTACTGACAGTCTTAAAATGTACATAAACCGTTTTGCAGTTCAGATTTGCATGGAGAACAAGATTTTCAGCTACTTAATTCTCATGTTTTAGCTCTCTTCGCAGTTTCATCAAGACGCAAGGTGCCATTTATTTGTTTAAATTAACTCTCATGTGCAGAATTTTTTGTTACCCGTGCATTTCCCGTTGTCATGGACACATAAAATTCGACATTACCAAGTTCCAAAACCAAGATATTGATTCCATTTCTACCAACATCGCCTCAAATTAGAAATGTTCTTGCTGAGTGCAAAATGCACTTGCACTACTAAGTAGCTTCCTAGCACAAACTGCTTGCTTAGCGGAGCAAAGTATTAAAGATTAAAAACTTTATCTCAGCTGGCTTTGCATTGGTGTGCTTCATATTTGGTTTGGCATTCCCAGTAGATTAAGAACTTCGTTCTATTCTGAAAGCTTTGGCGCCGAAGTGCTTTTAACAAATTCACTATAAGTAAATAAGTAGAATATACAGCCTGTAATTACATTTATGTTGATGTAGTACTTTTAAATAGGTTTCGTCTGTGAAGTTGCCTCGCAGGCTGTCTTGGTAGGCTCCTTCTTGGCTTTAGGTAGGTCTTGTGTGATGTCGATGTAATACAAGATGTCACCACATGCTTCGTTGTGATTGGCCGTCACAATGACTGCGTTCCCAATCTACTGATTCTCGCGTATGGTTCAGTGCAAGCGAAATATATCCTACGCATATATATTTTTTAACGTTAGCGTGTTAGATTTGTTTAACTCTTCGTCTTCTGAAGAAAATTTGACACAAAAGTTTTTGAGGTTATTTTCTAAAGTTCTTCTGTAGTGCTCCTCACCATCCTTGTCGATAATGATCTTTAACCTTTCCACAGTACGACGTACGCCTACACAAGCAACGAGAGTGTTCTGGGAACCCCACACAAGTTAACAAAGCCCTCTCCAACCCAAGAGGATGAGAGATCAAATGTTGTCACCAACCTACACGTCGGACTTAAAACTGAACCCCACCGATCGGAGTGTACATCTCAAAAAGGGAAAGTCGAAGGGTTGGATGAAAACCATCTGTAAGAGTCAAAGCAGTGTCGCAACTAGCTTTTTCCAAGGAGGGGTTTGAGGGCAAAATATTGGGCTCCTCCTCAACAATTTTGGGGACAAAGGAGCTCCCAACTCGGACCAAACAACAGTCGAATTTGTTCTATTTGGGTCCCTGGCCCGTAAATTTTGGACCCCCTGCCACCTGGGCCCGGGTGCCTTGCACCCTTTATTACCACCCCTAATTGTGGCACTGAGCCGAGGTGGATAAAATTCTGACTTTTTTCAACTAAATCGAATTTTTTTGTATTTAAATTAGATTTTTTGTATTCAATCTGTATTTTTTAACCATGTTTTCTGTGGTTATTCGTGGATATCATTCAGGTACATATTTACAAAACAAATTTCGTTTTTGATTTCGAACAATAACGGCAATGTGAGAAACTGAAACTAAAGTAAAGCAAAACTGAAACTAAAGTAAATAGAAACTGAAACTAACATAAAGAGAAACTGAAACTAACGTAAAGAGAAACTGAAACTAAAATAAAGAGATACTGAAACTAAGATAAAGAGAAAATGAAACTACAATAAAACGATAAGTTAACTAAAGTATAAGAGGAACTAAAACGTAAACCAGAAATTTTAAGGGGCGTAATTATTGAATTGAAATATTTAAAGGAATGGTAAAATTATTGATTTAAGTCTGGATTATCAAATTTTGATTTAATTGCAATGTAAATCACTGCTCTGAATCTGCTTGCTTATATCAATCCACCTTGGTAAGAGTTGACTTTGTTTCACGCTGTGCTTCCTAGCTGGCAATAATTATAACTAGCTGTACCCCCGGCGTAACATACGCCGGTCTAGCCGGTTCCCGCATACCTGAGCAAAATACTGTAGTAGGCAGTATGGAATGAAAAGGGTGGCGACTGCCCCCTGCTTCCTCCTCTGAACTCCCCTGCGGCCTACCCAGTTCTATGGTCTAATTTTCCCCCATGCTCCTCCCCCCCCCCCCCCGTAACTACTTTCCCGTCCCGCACCGCCTCCTCCACCCCCTACCAACCCGCCCGCCCGCTCGCCCTCTTTCATTGTAGTGCATAATAATGATGAATTTGCTTGCCCAACCTAAGCGTATTATATATAGATTGCAATTACAGGCTGGTACGTGCAGGGAAGTCCACATTGAGAGTGTAGAGCAAATTAAGCTCTCATTTACCCTATCAACATGTTTTTTTCGCCTATCATCTTCCCTTGACTGTCTTCATTTTTCCCTGATTGGGGCCCAATTTTAACTTTGCTAAAAGAACAAAGATGTAATTTGCATCTGGGAGAAAGGGAGTGGCTGTTACGTACAAGCTCATCAAACTGCCCCTCTCCTTAGAGAAGAAATTGATCTCGTTTGTAAGGCATTTAATTCCGCGTAGGAGTAGCAGTAGGCTTGTCCTTCATCTTTAGCACTTGAATCCTACGTCCACTTTCCTGTCCTTCAGCTGTAACCAAAGTTCCAGAGCAACCAACTAGGGGCAATGAATGTTCTTAACATCAATTGGAGTTCACATATGCAAAGCACCTTTACCAGCCACACTATCACCTAGGATTGTTTTGGAGGATGTCACTTTCTAACAGACAGTCTACTTTCTCGTCTGCACAACTCGCGTCAGAGGGCTCGCGGCGTGACTGTAGCAGGATACTGAAAACAATGACAGAATGCGCTGGGGACGTAGCACGACGGTAGGTGTTGAGAGTGAAATACCTCAATAAAGGGCCATCGAGCTACGATTGTTAGGGCTCTGTCTTGAAGGGAAGCCAGCGAAGCTGCCCCTCGTTTTGCTTCTATTTCGGCAGTTCTCTACGAGCTCGAGACAATGTTAGTTTACAGTATAAATTTAGTGTGGCAGCATTCATTTCTTACCTTTTCTTTTCGAGTAGTCCGTGACCACCTGATCGCAACCGATAATATCGAAATTAGTAGGTGGCTCTTAGAAGTTCCCAGAAGGACTGCCATATGAGCATCGCTTCGTTTCTACCATTTTTTTCTGCCTTGTGATGCCATCTTTTCGTGGGGTGCTAATAGCGCTCGGAAGTGTCTCTCATGCCATTGATAAACCCATCAATGGGAACAACGTATCCTCCCAAATGCCTAATAAACCTAGTTAGCCCAACTTCTTAAAGTCTTAAGCAAATGATATTTTTATTACCGTATTTTGAGCACCTTACCCAAAATTACTTCACGTACCAAAAGAAACCGATTCTTTAAGAGCTTTGTGTTTTACCAAGGCGAAAATAAAACATTAAAAGTGCTTTGCAAAACTGTGTCCACAAGGAGTTTCTTGCATTCTTCTGGTAATTTTCATCCTGTGTCAATAATATTTGACAGTTTCATGATCGAGACATTACTTTCTTTTGTGAAAACAAATTTTATTTCTGTGACTAAGCCAGACTAGCAAAAGGCAAAGATTTCATCAGTTATATTGTACGTAGCTCATAACACTGCTCTTAATCTCACCAATGCATGAGGTTCACATAGAACCAAATTAAAACTACACGTTTAAAAACATCCAAAATGTTACCCTATATCTTATTTACTTTATCGTTTAGTTATTAGTAGTGGCTACTACTTCCTGAATCCATAACTAATATCCCGAAAAACTTCATTTTATACTAGTTTTACTTAGTCCATCTGCAACTTAGTTGCACGCTTACAGTACACACTGATAGTGACATGCTTATCATGTGAAAGAGAAATTGGAGTATCCTGAACTCTCTTACCATATTTAGTTGCAAATGCCATAGTGAATTATTTTAGTGTATACATACTTTATAAACGAATAAGCGAGATCGGGTAGAAACTATGATAAAGTGGGTGTAAAGCTTGATTTATGTTTTTTAATTGTTGTTTATTTTTCTATTAGGACTGGTTGGAGACATAACAAATTTATAATTTTGTATTGATTTTTAAACAAATTTTGTAATAAATTTAAAATTGTTTGTGCGTGCCTCTATGTTAAAGTCAACTGTACTTCAGTACAATGATATCATGAAGAGTTCTTGGAACAAAAAGCTGTAAACACTAAATACTGCCACAATTTGTGTACTGGTTGAATCAGTGCATCAGGGGTCCTCAATCATTAATAGTAAAAAGTGATGCGCATTAAGTTTTAGTACTCGTTTAATGGCTGGTTCTGACCGCCATGGCAAACAAATGACAAAGAAAAGGAACGTCAGTGAACAAAAACACTGGAAACACCCCCCACCACGCTATCACAACAGACCAATGACCAACGGCCCAAAACACTGCAGAATTAGTTCAGCTAGAATGCTTACAATTCAATCCTAAACTGATGCCATACCATCCATCATATTGTGCTTCTATATTTCACTTAAGAAATTATGCCACCAATGAATACAGTCATCATGGAGAGGAGAACAAGCAAATATCAAAAGTTAGCTAGAATTTCAAGTCACACTAGCATAGTTTCAACAAACATTTAGTTTATCGGGTGATAAAAGACTGACTGCTTGTCTGCATCAGGATGTGGTTACGAGTTTCCGGTGGGATGGTCTACATCACAACTGTCATGCATGTTCAAATTTACCGCTAGAAGTCACTGATCTCTACGAGACGCGCTGTGAGGAAAGGTCAGTGTTGGTTTCCATTTCTCCTTTAGCAAGCGCATGATGAAAAAGTGGATGAGGTTGTGGATTCTGAACTCGTGAGCATTCAGCCCTATCCTTTCCCTGTAATACACAACCTCATCCACTTTCCTTCATGCGCGTGCTACAGAGAAATGGAAACTGACACTGACCTTTCCTCACAACGCAGCTCGTAGAGATCTGTGGTTCCCATAGGGAAATTTGAACGCACATGACAGTTGTAATGCAGACCAGACCATTGGAAACTCTTAACCACAGCCCTATGCAGACAAGAGAAGTCACAATCTTTTATCACTTCAGAGCCTAAATGCTTGTCGAAAATTTGCTAGTGAGACTTGGAATTCTAGCTAACTTTTGAAAGTGGCGTGTTTACTTCTCCATGACGACTGATTTAGTTTAAAGTACAAAGCCTTATGGACTCTTTGCACAATGAATATAGTGTCATTCATTTTATAGCTATACTCTACGATTATCAGTCTGTAGTCATGTTCGTGAAGGCAAACAGCTTTAATCAAAGCTAAAAAGTGTTTTCTGCCACCATCTTGTATTTTGCATATCGTGTGCGTAACAACTTACCAGCTAATGGTCGCTCGGTCGTTGGGTAACATCAGTTCATTTATGAGACTTGCGCGTTTGTTATGATCGACAACAACCATCTGTGAACAACTAACTGCCTTAGGTTGTCTCTTAATTCCCCCGAATAATGATTGATGTAGGACTGTGATGTAGGACATCACATTAATTTTGATGTTTCAACGTCAAGATCACCCCTTACCACATTTTATTGAATTTTCGATTTTATATCTACAAGTAAAGCACAGAATTTCAAATGAATCGGATAACGAGTTCAAAAGTTATTGTGATGACAAAGAAATGCAAACACAAGCACGGGATGAGCTAGCTTCACATTGCATGGCTCTAAAACCTGAAGCAGTTGTACATTCTATGATGAGTGTAGATGATATGGGATGATAGAATGTTGGTACCAAGCATCCTACTTACGTTCTTGACTTCCTGACCATGGAAGGAAGGAAGGGGAAAAAAAAAAAGGAAAAGCCGTCTAAATCTGGGATACTGCAGTCTGGAATCCAAGCACTCAGATAGTCTATAACTTCAGAAGCATGCTTACATGCTGATTTGCAGTACAGAAATAGTACATGTTGGGATGATGGAGCCAGGGTAGTCCGATTTAAGGCCTCAAAACTTGTACTTTCATACTGGCCAGTATAAATCAGTATAAATCACACAAAAGTAATACATCATGCTATCAGTAGAGTGCTACATGTATTTTTCTAACACATTCATAAATATTTGCACACAGTTCGAATATCAGCTTGGAAAAAACACGTGTTACATTTTCTACCTGCATGGGGTAGCCTAACAACAAAATCACGGTGTGTCACAACTAGTTTATGGGCTCGATAGTGGCCAGCAACTAAGCTTATACGTTCTTAAATCATTCTTTTGTGAGAAAATGTCAACTCCATCACATTGGCCGTCAGTACCTTGACCCACTGGGAACAACTCATTTTCGACAAAACTTTAACAAACTAACGGTAGGAGCTAATAGATTACATATGGAAATGAGTTTCGTTAACTCTCTAGGGGGTGACTAAATAGAACTAGAATGTGTTATTACCGTATTGGTTGCTACATGTCCGCAATGGTGACAGGTGTGTGCCACGTCATCAAGACCGATGTTAACTGTTCAAAACTGATGTTCACAATTCAACATGCCGAACAATTAAGAGGAAGTTTGAAGAAGTATTAAGGCAATTTACTTTGAAATGTGCAACTCATTATTTTCTCTTCACTACACTAGTGCAACTGTCAAAGTTCATTACTACAACGGGTAGTTGCAAATATTGACAGACCAATTCAGAGTTTTAGGCCAAGTGTGGCCAAGTCTTCATCAGTCTTCTTCAGAAGGTTTGGTTTCATCAAATCACGTACTTATTGTTGGAATTTTGAATTCGGTGCCTGTGGCCTCTGGTATTTGCCAAGGCCTCCTTGTTTTCTGCTTTCACGAGAGTTGTTCTGTGAGCTTTTTTGGTTGGACATAATGCTCTATTTGTGGATGTAATGGAGGTTGTAAGTTCATCAGTGGGATTTTGCAGTCCAAGAAGTGCTGTATTGACAGGGACTCGAGTGCCCTCAAATAAGTCTCTCACTGAATTAGAGACCAGTAGTGTTTTTGGTTTAATCCAGTTGATTGGATGGTTTGTTTCTTTCTGGTGTGGTGCGATGTTCTTTGTAAGGGCCTTATGTTTGGTATCAGATACATGTTGTTTCACTTGTCATTCACCCCACAACGTGGCTCTGCTATGTAAACAGCATTACATCCTCCACATGGCACATCCACGTTTTGGTGGTTAGGGTGTCACGCAGTTCTGCTACTTTGGGTTCCGATGTCACTTCTGGTCTGGCGGAGCATCACTTTGAGCTGTCGGTTGTTACTGCATCGTTCTTCCTACTCATATATCAGTGTTTTTTTTTGGGGGGGGGGAGGGGGGGTTCAATTGTAGTTTTGGACTTTCAATTGAGCGAGAAGACAATTCTGCAAACCAAATACAAAAAAAAAAAGGCAAGGTACAACAAACTGCAATTGAAAAGCCAAAATACCCGACACTGCTACAATACAAGCGAGGAGTAGGATGAAGGATGTAGTGACAAAAAAGTACTCAGTGATGCAGTGCAAAACCAGAACGTGACATCGGAGCCCAAAGTAGTGGAGCTGCGTGGCGTTCCAACCACAAAAAA
>JAHWFP010169553.1:92291-121910 GCA_023313725.1 Lithobius niger
TGAGATGTGGTGAAACCGAACCGTCCTAGACAAGGATCTGTAGCCTGACAAAGCCAGACGTGGTGGACTAAAATTGCTGAATTGGTCTGTCAAAATTTGCAATACTCTTAGTAGTATTGAACAATGAAAGTTGTATAAGCGAAGATGTTAAAATAGTTATAACGAACTCCGTAAAGAGATGACTAGCGATCCATATAATAATTATCTTCGACAAGAATCAAAATAAGCAATGCTGGTTGGTAGGGCGTACATTTGTTGACGGGACATTGATTCACAAATCTAAGTTTTGAACATTAGTAACTTGATGTGTCCAAAACTGCTGTGGCATCTGGCGTTCAACACAGGGCATTACGCCATGAGCCCTTTACAATGCTGTCCACACGCATGCCGCCACTAAATAACCTATTGATTGCAGTTGAAAGCACTGTCTCCAAATGTGTGAACTGGCTAGGGAAAGAAGCAACCATAAACTCAGTGCATTTGGTTCCATCTAAAAGATGACAACACGAAGAGCTACACAAACAGCAGCCATTGACCTATCACATGGAAGGCGGTCCTTTAAAAGAGGCCTGTTGTCAATGTGTTGCCTGATTTGGTTTATATCTCAAACAATACAGGCAGAAAACCTTCAGTCTCGAAATTTGATTTCGGTATCTATGGCCAAACTGAAAGTATGCTTGAAGTAGTATGTGCAAGGGTCAAATGTCATACGGTAGCCTTCATGATGCCAAATCTGCTACCACTATCAATATTAGAGAGAAACACACATAAAATACATACTTTAAGTAAAAATGGGCTGTTACAAATTGTTCCTATGCGTTTCTTTATCAATTGTTCCTTGAATCTTGCAACTACCTACTTCATTTAGTTACTTTTTGTTCAAAATTTTAAGGAAAAAAATTAATGTTTACATTTGCAGGAAAGTAGTCATTAATATCCAAAGAAGTTCATAGTAATAGGGCATCTGGATAATGTTCTTGATCCTTGACAGCAATACTGACTGATTCACGATTTATTTGTTCATGTATTTTGGGATTTGAATTCTAAAGACTCAACAGTATTTTGTGCTATTGAACTTTGAACCATATGTTTTCACTACACTTCATTTATAACAAGGTTAAACGAGATCACATGTTGCCTCTTTTTAGACAGTGGAATTACTCAGTCATTGAAGTTACTTGATTCAAAAACCAAGTATAAACCATAAGCAGCTTTACTACTGTTTTGTTACTGCACAATGTATTACTTTTGTAATGGTTGTAATCTTAAATCAATTTCTTTGTATCCCTTCCAAAGAGACACATTTTACAATTATGATGTAAATAATCCGTGCATTTTGCTAGCATATTCCATGCTAAAACAAAACAAAAAAAGTGTAGCATGCTTCTCTTCATTAAATATTCTGCTGAAATGCATGGTAGAAAAGGCATGAGCCCTACCTGAAAGTGGAGGATGATGGTCCATATTAATCCCAATGTCAGTTTCGGGTTGCCATCTACAATGTCTTCTGGGCGAATGTTCACGAGTTTTATCTTAGCAAGAAAACAAAAATTTAATTAGCACACCACAAGATAATTTTTTGGAAATAACAACATCCATCCATAGAACACGATCCACACTGACATAAGGTTGGAACAAGCTGCCTCATTTCTAGAATTTGCGAACCGTAATAAAATTAACTTAAGAACTGAAAGGACATGCAAACGGAATTTGCCACAGCGACAACCTAGTTATGAATTATTAAAATCAACTTCATATTTACAGGAGCGAATAAATGCAACATGGGAGTATCCATGTTGTAACTCTCCCTTTGTATTCCACCATTTGCACAAGGCCGCATGGAAGAGAAGCAGCAGTTTTCAGCTCATGGCTCCAAGTCAGTTGATTCAATGTCACCAAAGTCTTAGTTTACCAAGGCAGTGCTAAGAAGCTTTAACTTCCAGGCACGTGTGAGAACTGGCATACAGTCGGGAGGCAAGACACGCAATTTTGCTCCAGTCAGCCTTGGCTCGAGAAACAAAATGCCTTCTTCATTTCTATTCCGGCTTGTTATTGCGAACTGATACATTTTTGGACTACATACAGCACAAGGAATATTTTTCACAGTAAAATTTATTAGGCAAAATCCTACACATCATAATTTGTAACGAACATTTTCTGCAAAAGTAAAAACGGACACTAATTCAACAACTGGCTCCATGGTGACGCGGCTCACTATGAACGGTAGAATGTGGGGTAGAATTGTCCTGGCGACTCCACCTTCATGCCGTTCCTGATCTTTATTAATATTATTGCTACGATTTTCCCTTTTTATACAATCATAATATTGTGAAGCAAAAACTAAAGACAATTTTTTCCACCAGGTTCCAAATTCGATAATGGTTGTGCAGACGTAGGCCAAGGTATTTTATGTGTGGTAATATGTGATAATATTTCAACTTAAAATAGTCAGGTGCATTTCACTATTCTTTGTCTGAGCTTTCCCAGTTTGTGCAAACGGATGCTGGAAGAAAATGGGACAAATGCAAGGTATGACGGATAATTAAGTCAGTCACATAGACATAATTGTAGGCTCTCGTTTTCTGGAGTCACCGATACATGACATCTCATTTTCCGTAGTGAAAATTATTTTTTGTAAACTTTTTCAATTGTTTCAGTATTCACACTGACTCTAACCTAAATTTGCTTATCAAATGCTCAAAAGGGAACTATGAACGGTTCAAATGTATTGATTTTATCATTTTTTTAATTTTTATTTTAGTTCAGGAGCAGGTCTAAAAGTAGGTTACCAATTTAAGTTATAATTTATACCATGTAGCCGAGTACAAAGGTTTTGGACTTCCCTTTTAAGTAGGATTGGCTCTGCAAAAAACAAACATTCACGTATTACACCAACAGGCAAGCCACCAACTGGCGGCCAGCAGGACAAACACAGACTAAACAGGGGGCAAGGCCAGCAGAGACTCATCACAGAGTATCTAAATCAAGTATTAAAATCCTTGGTACGATTATGTTAGAATTTCCAGTTTAAAATACCAACAGTAGAATCCAGCACTTCTTTAAGTACTTGCTGGTAGTGATAACTATGCCCTAACCTGATGTAATTAGTTGCTAACCTTGAAAGAATGTCGTTTTTATCCGTGGCAACCAATATCGATTGGTTACCAGTGGCAGTAGTGTAAGGCACTATCAAGTAAATGACAGAACCTGCCCAGTCAAGCGATTTATCTTGCAACGCATTTGAATATTTGTCACTGTACACAGGCTCTTGACCACAGTAGATTACAGCCTTCGGCCAGAACCAAATCAGTTTGCATAACGGGCCTTTTGTAAACTGATGTGGGTCCAACTGGAAGCCTGCAATCTACTCTAACAGTGACCAAGTGCCTCTGTATGGCGTCAAAAAAATATGTGTGCATTAAAAAAATAGTTGCAGGGAAAATGTTTTAACTGTGTGGTTTCTGTCTTATGTACTTATCGTTGCAAGTCATCAGCATCACATGTCTAAGATCGTAACCAATGCGTTGGAACA
Organism: Lithobius niger; assembly: GCA_023313725.1. Lineage (NCBI taxonomy): Eukaryota > Metazoa > Arthropoda > Chilopoda > Lithobiomorpha > Lithobiidae > Lithobius > Lithobius niger. Next base: position 95,824 of record JAHWFP010169553.1, read on the forward strand.
ACAAACATCAGCGCCAGTTGTTTTGACAGTAGATCCTAGGATGACATGCAAAAACATTTCAGGGCCACGGACAGAAAGCGGCATCTGCGGGCGGAAATGTACACCATTTGCTACAACCCAAAGCCATTTGAGATATCACAGATATAATTACAATCCCTAACCCATCGTGTCGCGAAAGGGTACAAAATGGTACGAAAGGAGTAGAAATGGTAGAAAGATGTATGAAAGAGTACGTAAAGGCACACAAGGTACACATCGGTATGAAAGGGTGCAAAAGGGGTACATAAAGGTACAAAAGGCAAAATAAGGGTACAAAAGTGTGCAAAAGGATGTGTAAGAGTACAAAAAGGTACGAAAGCGTACAAAATGCTAGATAAGGGTTGAAAGGATTCCAAAGGCAATGAAAGGGTGCGTAAGGACGCGGAAAGCTATGAAAAGGGCAAGAAAGGGTATTTGAAGGGCAAGAAAGGGTACGTAAAAGTAAAAACGGGTGCATACAAGTACGAAAGTGCAAAGAAATATACGAAAAGGTACAAAAGGGTACAAAAATAGTACGAAAGGGTATTAAAGGTTATAAAAGGGCTCATAAGAGTATGAAAGGGTACAAAACGGTTCAAAAGGATATGAAAGGGTACAAAAGGCTAGATAAGGGTACAAAAGGTTATGAAAGCATGCGTACGGGTACGGCAAAGTACAGAAACTGTATAAAAAGTAGGGTATGAAAGGGTACAAAATATATGAAAGGCTACTTAAGAGTAAGAAACGGCACAAAATTACATGAAAGAGTATAAAAGGGTACAAAATGGTACAGAAAGGTAGAAAAAGAGTACGAAACGTTATGAAAGGATTAAAAAAAAGGTTATGAAACGTTACTTAAGAGTCCAAAATGTACATAGGGGTTCAAATGGTACAAAAGGCTACACAAGGGTACAAAAGAATATGAAAGAGTACAAAAGGTGTAAAAGGGTCCGAAAGTGTACAAAAGGTTACCAAATGGGCAAGAAAAGGCAATAATGGGCAAGAAAGGGTACAAAAGGGCACATAGAGCAAAAAGGATACCTATGGTACATAATGGTACAAAAGCCATAGCAGCAGCAACCAACCCTAGCTTCGTTCATTAACCACTAGCCAAACTAATAAGGCCAACAACCCATGCCATGCAAAGCATGAGCTTTGGCTAGTTTCTTGTTCAAATTTTGTCTCCAAGGAAAATTATACCTCTGGTTTCTAAGTTACACTAACCACAGTGACAAGTGATAGCAGGCTAAATGTTTGCTCTATGAAAAATTACACATAAACATCTATTTTTCTAGGAAATAAGTTTGCTAATTGTACGCTGCAGCTGTGCCAGCAAAATAATTAGTAAATTCTTTGAGGTAATACATAAGAAACAACTTTTACTAATTGGAGATGTACAACAACAAAATTAAAGCAAATGAATCACTATCCAAACAATTGAAATCGAAAGAACTCTTAATTATACTACCTGTAACAACATTCATAAAGAAATCAAACAATTGAGAACTTTAGACAGGCTAACATTGAAGAACAAACTTTGGTGTGGGGCAACTGAACCATGTAAGCCTAAACCAACTCAAGCAAAGCGAAAGAAGAAAGTAATGGTTATTAAAACGATATCAATTCTGTGTTCTAATGAAAATGTCGCTTGCAGAAAACTGTGTCTTCAAGACAACCACTCATTCCAACTACCAAAATAAACTACCAGTGACCAACCAGACCAACCTCTTGAGGCAACTAGGGTGACCTCGCAAATCAGCCACAATAACTGCCATTTGTTCTACTATTTCGTAGTTTGTTTAGATTACAGATTTATACTCATAATGTTTTATAAATAATTATGTGTACGCACATTTTAAGCCCAACCACAAGTCCCTGAGACCTCTGTGAGCCGAGCTATTAAGTGTGTAAGAATTTTTACTGTTCAAGTACAGCATTAATCACAAAATTGTAACGTTAGGTTCATGTACTGGCTATATGACCACTGGGGATTTCTCATCTTTAAACCTGTCCGAGGGCCAATGGAACTTGCTGATTCCTGACAATGTAGAGTTTCACAGCGTCACATTTCAATCATCAACAGTATTTATTTATTTTTTCACTAGTAAAGCACAACAACAAAAGCAGCCACATACCATCACTTTCATTCCCCAAATAAGGTGTCATGTTTTATGGGAGAGTTTTTTGTTAAACCTTATCTTGTAAACAATGCAACCTTTAAATTCAACCAGGGTGTGAGCAGTGGGAAAAGAACTTCCTTTCAATGTGCCATGTGGGAGGCACACAGACACTAAGTAGGCTTATTATAGTATATGGTAAGCTGTACTTGGCAGTAATGCGATCTTTGGGGTGCGGACAGAATTTGTTACACTTTCCAAAACTTTTCTGGAATGCTTTTATTCTCATCTTAGTTGTAAAATGGTGTGAACTTCTGCTTTGGTGCGCTGTTAATCCGAACAACCTGCCTAAGTCTCTTTATTAAAACCTGCATATTTAAACTAACGTACGACCACTGGGTACGCTGGGTTCATCGCAACAGAAATCACGAGCACAGGGCGTCATCTGTTGCTGCCAGTGAAAATTTATAGTGCCAGCAAGGGGTGCCATCTGTTGTGGCCACTGGAAAGTTACACTGCCAGCACAGGGCGCCATCTGTTTTCACTACTGGAAAGTTAAAGCCCCAGCGCAGAGCACCACTTGTTGTTGCCACTGGAAAGTTATAGTGACAGCGTGGGGGACCATCTGCTGTTGCCACTGGAAAGTTATAGTGAAAGTGCAGGACACCATATGTGGTTGCACTGGAAAGTTATAGTACTGGCAAGGACATTATCTGTTGTTATCACTGGAAAGTTATAGTACCATCACAGGGCGCCGTCCGTTATCAATACTGGAAAGTTACAGAGCCAGCATGGGGCACCATCTGTTGTCGCCACCTCAAAGTTATAGTGCCAGCACGGGCCGTCAACTGTTGTCGCTACTGGAAAGTTATAGTGTCAGCAGAGGGCGCCAACTGTGGTCGCTACTGGAAAGTTATAGTCCCAGCACGGGGCACCATTTGAATTGTTACCAATGGAACTTTATAGTGGCAGTGTGGGGCACCATCTGTTGTCGCACTGAAAGTTATAGTGCCAGCATGGGCCGTTAACTGTCACCACACAAAATGCAAGACAGGATTCTCACTCCAAGCATGATTCATGTAACAAGATGACGAACACGACTTTCAATACTGCAAATGTAATGATGAATTTGAAGAAATGCTGTATCATTCGAATCATGACCCATTCATGGCTGTGCGCATTCATTGAAGTCACCCTGTCTGGACCACTAATTTTGCATCATCAAAGCTGTTCCTATTTAAGCAATACCTATTACTAATGTTGGGTTGATCCCTATCCCGATCTCTACAGATATTCGTAGTTTTTCCATAAATCAGGATCGGTTAATATCCATCGATCATTTTGCTGATCTGCCCTTTCCAGATCCCAAGCCAAGCCAAATCAACGACGTTCAGTTACACGGTCAGAGGGGAGCTTCAATATCGTGATTTCGTTAATTTGTGCATTATTTTTTTTGACAGCAGTCTTCTCAAAGAAAATAACGCATAAATTAAACCTAAACGTAAACCTATTATTTCTCCAATGTGCTCATTAGCAATGATGTCAAATGTGTCAGTAGACCTGTTTAAATTTTACCGACTCGGAATTAAGTATCAGTAATCGGGATCTGCATTGGGATAATTTTGTTCAACCATCAGTTCAAGGTCGGCTTGGTTTAAAAAAGCCACCTATTTTGCATTAATGTTTGCTACTCAACGGGCACCGAACAAAGAAATGTATCGCTACATTTAAAGAAAGTGCTCTCTAGCTACATCTATTTACCTTTCTGAATTTGAGAAAATCCAATGCTATCTGTACATTTTGTAACATATGGAAACGCATCCTCCCTCTCTCCCGAGGCTGAAATGGAAACAAATTCAAAAGTAAGATCTAGAGTTAAGAAATGTTTAAAAAAACATACATGTAGTGAAAACATTCAAAAAGTATTGTAAAAGACAGCACGTCAATCATCATAATTCAGTCTTACTTTAGAATTTACATGTTTATAGCCTTGAAGGCCAAAAAATCATAACTTACAGAAAATCTGATGGTGATGGCCACACTTAAATAAACGATAATTCAAGCAATACTGTCAACGATTCATGTTTTTGTTGTTTTGTCCATGCAGAGCATGCCAAATCACATTATGTTTTTTTTTTTTTTTATCATCGACAGTCTTTGTCACTGCACGCTATGTCTTATGCTTTCATGGGTCACACTTATAATAAAAATATTGAAGGCTAAAAACTAGTAGAAATAATTCAGTTTCCCGATAATTTGGTAGCTTTATGCAGTGGCTTCCTTAGAGGTACAGTTTAACACGTGATGACGAGTTACTGATGGGTGACCGTACGCTAACAAATTATCGGGAAAATTAATGATTTCTACAGGTTGTGGGAGGTTTTTAGCCTCGATATTTTTTTTTATCATGAACGAGACCTGACGAGATACATGTGTTTACAGGGTAACAATTACAGTCCATGTATGTAGGCCGAAACGTAACAAATCCCAAATTATTCTGATAAGCAGCAATTACCATTTCTTCGAAGTAGGAAGGGGATTTTTCCCACGCAGAGAGCAGGGTTGTTACGATTATAATCAAGTGATTATAATGATTGATTATAATCACGATTATAATCACTTGATTAAAATTGAAATTCACCTGATTATAATCAAGGATCAGGTTGACACAAAACTGTTGACATACAAGTACAAAAGAACTTGAACAACCCAAAATAAAATACACTGCTCTTGAAATTTCTGCAGTCAGGAACGTATGTCTTCTACTTTTTTGGTCTAATCCATACAAAAATACGCAACCGACTAGGAACAACCAAAGTAGGAAAATTAATGGCAACATTCAAATCCTTAAATCCAGGTAAGAAAAAATGAACGACTTTGCAGCAACTTATTACTTCTAGACGGCAGCTGAAGTTGATGTGACTGTGTTCATTTAATCGGCTCATGTGTGAGGAATGTGCCATTGTGCCACAACACCTACATCGACTTGACTAAGTATTATTATTGTAATAATAGTTACTGCAGTGCACATGTTAACATTGACATTTATACATGTTAATCACGTTTTAAACTTTCAATAAGATCTATAGGTATTGGCATTTTGGCACTGCCAAGCAAGAAATAGAGCAAACCAAACTCTAGCAACTTTAACTATGTCATAATTATTGTTTGTAATCTTATGTGTTATTAAAATCTGCTTTTAATCAAAATAATCTTGATTACAATCAAAATAATCCGATTAATTGGCTTATTTTAAAACTAGCGGAGTCGCTCGCTTCGCTCGCTCATTCCGCGTTGTCTCGCTACGCTCGAGGAGCTTTGAGCTTAGATGGCATCGTATGTTCGCGCTGCTGGCCGTTGCATTCCGGGCGGAGCTACTATCTCAGTGGGCCTTGGCGGCTACTCTTATAATTTGCCGTTCCGTCGGTAGATGGCGGAGATGGCATCGTATGTCCTGCTTGCTGCTACGCTGCAGATGCAGATGACTGCGGTGCGGATCTTGCGTAATTATATATATATAGATAATCATGATTATTTCCAACACTGGCAGAGAGTACTTAGTTTGTGTGACACGCCTTACACACACGCAATGCATTGTAAATGGCACTATTATTATTTACATCTTCAAGTCTTAGTTAGGGTGTCGTGTAATGTTCCTTCAAAATTGTGGGAGAAATATTTTATGTAAAGTTACAAAAAAGTTGTGTTACCAACTTTTAATTTTAAATTCAAGGTCAAATTTTGTGAACTTTTTAGATGAATTTGCCTTTTATAGCCCCTCTACCACACCTTTATTTTAAAAAGTCTGTAAGGGGGAAAAAATCATAAAGGGCATACGAAAGTTAGTAGCCTACAAAAAGTAATTTTTAAAAATCTTGTTAGTTTCTGGGAGCATGGTAAGTTTGCTCTTAAAATCCGGTAATAGGTTAACTCTGAGGTGGATTGCTAGAAGAGCGGCCACAAGTTTCGTTATTTTTATGGATTTGAGATGTTTGATTGCACCACCTGAATTTTATTTATTTTTGGCAGTCACTGAATGGTATAAGCCGTCACAATCACAAGCAGGGTTGGAAATGGTCATGATTATTTTAAAATAATCAGATTACTTTTATTGTAAACAAGATTATTGTGATTATAATCAGATTTAATATAAGATGTAATAGTACAACAATAATTACGACATAGTTAAAGATAGTAGCATTTGCACAATTGCTAATGTGCTAATTGCAACTGCCAAATTACCAGTACCTAAGATCTTTTGAAGCATTACAAGTTTAAAACGTGGCTACTAAGTGTCTATGCACACTACACTAACCATTATTACACTAATATTACTTAGTAAAGTTAATTAACATGTAGGTGATGTAGCATGTCCCACCACAAGAGCCAATTAAATGAACAGTTTTATCAGCTACAGTTGCTGTTTGCTAACTCCAACTGCCACTAACAGTTCTGCCTTGGTTTTATGGCTTTCAATGTAGCCGCTAATTTTCCCCACTTTGACTGTTCCAAGTCAGTTGCATATTTTTGCACAGACCAGGCCAAAAGTAGGAGACATACGTTCCATGCCTGCAGAAGATCCCATAGCAGAGTGTAATTACATTGCTATATCTAAACTGACTATCCAATAGTGTCCAAAGAACTCCCACCAGGCCAATGGTGTTACTTTGTCAACAATGTCCTTAGAAAACATGCTGAAAACGGACGAGACTTGGCCTCCTTGTACTGATTGAGCACAGACTTCTTTAAAGCATGTTATAGTGTATCGCATTGCTTGATCCGTCTGGACCAATGAAATTTCCAGACTGACCAGACTGAATTTCCTCTTTGTTTAGGATCCATCAAGTTTTCCAGACTTTCACTTGGTAACGTACAAACCATATTTTATTAAGGTCTCATCACTGGATTTACGAGGCATTTACGGTGGTAAAAGAAGAAGTGGATTTATCTAATTGGATGGCTCAGTTCTGTTGTACATTTGCATCAACAGTTTTGAATCAACCTGGTTCTTGATTATAATAAGGTAAATTTCAATTTGAATTAAGAGATAATCAACCCTGATCACAAGTGTATCACAAGTGAATCAACCCTGATAACAATTAGATGGTTATACCTACATCGACAAATATTCACAGAAAGTTCAAGGGAGAGATCAAGAAGAAGCCGTTAACACATATTAAAACAAGCGGGCTAGATAACTTAACGAATTTGTATGCATTATTTTCATGACGCTTGCTATGTAGGAATTGATGGGCAGTGAGATAAGACTTTCGAACAGACTATTTGCCACACATCTTTAGACACGGTGAACACTAAAAATCTGAGTTGTCTTTCCTAATGTAAGTCTTTTTTTAAGGAGTAAATTTATAAATGTCTATGGTCTTGAGATGCCTGTACCAGCACAATAGGTATCTAATTATTACAGACTGGCCTAATATTTTACAAAATACAACCCTGTGATCTTGAATTTGAAGAGTAGGCAGCAAAGTTTCTAAATAAGTCTCTACGATCTCATAAAATTTAGAACTCCTGATCTCACAAAATTCATAACATCTGATGAATTGCTACTCAAATAGATGAGAATTTTGGGGTGGGAGTAGGGGCAACCATTTTATTTGCTGACAAATGACGGTCGGACAAATCGAGAAATGACGAGTTAGATTTTCTGTGGGGTTATGTTTTTACTGCACAGCAAGAGACCTTTGCATTCTTATCTAGTATTGTAAGGTTTGGCACATCGGTGTTATCAGTACTAAGCTGCCTTAACTTTTAAGAAGTCGGCGGCATTGGGCTACTTACCGCATTACCACCTTCGTAACCTTCCTTAATTCTGTTAGTCGAGTGCTCTTAACCACGTATAAACCCTAACCATGCTATTCCAAACATCGGTAACCAATAATAACAGTGGTTGATTGTAGGTTCGGAAAGGAGCCAACTTCAACAGAATTGCCCAACATCAAAGGAAAAGCAGCCATCAAATTACATGGGGCCAAGCGTCCATTCTCCTAACATTCCAACTCCAAACAAGGAGAACATCTCCGGGCTTTTGAATCCATTACCATCAAGAGAATTTTCTGCAACCAGGTTCCTCTTATGAATCTGGCAAACCCTGATTACGATCTCGTCGAAAGTCGCCTCAGCCCTGACAAGTGATGAGAGCTGTCTACCTCCAACAAACCGTTCCCCATCGACTCGTAGAGATCAGTGGTGGAACTGTTCGAAAGCTGGAGGTTTCGATTGCAAATTCTGCTCGAGATGACAGTTTGAAGCCGCCCTGTCCTTTGCTTTGGATGAAGGGGAACGGTTGTCTCCGAAAATGTATTTGGTGGTGAAGTGTGCCTTTTTTACTTTATAATGGCATGAACAATGTTTCATGAAAGGTTCTATTCAGCTTCTGTTTTTGCCTGATACACGGTTTATTTTTAACAGTGAAACTGATTTCTTCAACTGTATGGTATGACAACATTGCTTTCTACATAGCAACTCCATTCATTTCTTCTAGGAGTTTTGTATCGATTTAAAACTTTGTAGTAAACCTGTTAAGGCAGAACCATATTTTGGTAAGCATTGGGCTCTGAGAGTAACAATGAGGTAATACAGATGTCAACCTATTCCACTTCCTTTTGGACTTAAATGTCAGATTGCCTAAGTCGGAATTGACCCCTCGACTTTTGAGACCAAAGGTCGAAGCTCAACCGCTATGCAATACTGACAAGGCCGTAGAATTTCGGCAACGAAAAGGGGTTAGCATCTGTGTTTATTTACCTCTAAACCAGCCGATTCGGCGTTCCGTCCTGTTTAACGGTAGGAGACTTAAGGCTCTTCACATTTTTTATGTAGCCAATTTGAAACAGAATTTAGCTGGGGATCCCTTTTGCGTTTGCCATTTCTTTACCGAGGTCAGTTTTTCTTGAATCAGTATGTCAAACAGTAGAACTTGTTGGGCTTGTTGAGTGTAATTTTCATTACTCAGTTTTCTTAACATAGTACGTAAGAAATAGTGTTGCTGCCAATAACAAACCAAAGTTACAAATAAACTTGTGATTCCTTTTATGCTTTTTAATTGTATATCTTTATGGCCAAACAATGCATTAACTGCAACAACATATCACTACAGGTAACCAAATGTTAAACAGTTTCATACCGTGTGGAATACTTTACTGAGTTTGGCTGTTACCTTTAGATTACCTGTTTTTACATAAGCACTTCTAAAATACCTTGGGCTATTGATTGGACAAGAAGGAGGATCTGACATACAGAATGATCAGTTAAGTTGTGACCCGGCTTGATAGCCAAAGCACTACTGAACGATATGTTATGAAACTCGAGTAATGTGATGAGGCCAAGATGGGCCATTGATTGGACAAGAAATGAATGACCTTGACATATGTTATCAAGGTCATTCAACTGCTAACTTCTTAAATATGCATCACACACCATGAGTATAAATTAGGAATATGTAGGGAGCAAAGAGACATGATCAATGCAAAAAAAAAAAGAACAGAACGAAAATCGGACCAGATTTGCAGGACCTATGACGTACGTAAAATGGCTACTTTTGATTCCTGAAAGTAGGCGATGCTTTCCTGTACGACAGCGTGTTTGAATGGAATGCAAATCTGGTCCGATTTTCGTCCTTTTTTGCATTGGTATGTCTCTGCTCCCCACATATTCCTAATGTATACTCACGGTGTGTGATGTATATTTAAGGAGTTAGCAGTTGAGTGACCTTGATAACATTTGGCAAGGTCATCCATTTCTTGTCCAGTCAATGGTCCCTCTTGGCCTCATCACATCACCCGGGTCTCATCACATATCGTTCAGTAGTACTTTAGCTATCAAGCTGGGTCACAACTTAACCGATCACCACGTATAAGATCCTGCAGGCTGTCTATATTTCTGTGCAACTGAGATTTCAATTTCTGTTTGGAGTTTAGATTGGTTTTTTAAGGAATGATACACGTGGATTCTACACGAAATACATATGAACTGCTAACAACATACCAAAAGTTCTCCAGAAAGAACTTCCAGGAGGGAGATGAGGTTATGTCCATCTCGGAGGTCCTCAAACAAGTCATTGACATGTTTGCCAGACTGGAAAAAATAAAATAAATAAGGATTAAAATAAATTATTTGACAAAAAAACATTTGAGTAAAACGATGAAACAATAAACCAGCTAGGCAAGAAGGTGGATGGGAGAAGGGACGGGATAAGTTATGTGGCCAAAAGTGTGTGCTATGTTAGTATCTCATTACTTTCAAACTATGTTATAGCTTTGTCAGTTATATGTATAAAGGTCTGTTATATATTCATTTTTGTCAATCACTGGCATATCACAGAACTCCATAAGGTTTTCCTTGGATGTGCAATTTTCTTACGATGCATACAAGACAAAGTATTAGTCTTATCATACGACGTATGCCTAATTTGCATTCACAACACTAGAAATTAAACACAGCAACAACAACATGCATTATTACAAATATGATGTTAACGATCAAAATAAATTTAAAATAGAAAAATCAATGGACAGAAGAGTATCGTATCACTAACAAGGCTTCCTGAACAAATGAATTCGTAAAATTAAAAACATGAAAGCACAGTCAGTGAAATATGGACAGTAGAAATGTTGCTCCACTACTGAGTCTTTTGCATTACTTTGTACAGGTAGTAGCGCGTTTAGTAATAACAGTCAACAACCGACATCTTTGGCACGTGTTGCTGCGCCGATCAACCCCTTCTTGTTGCCCCTGCACATAAGCCTCCAATTTTCACTCATCATGACTGTATATTCAAATTCAAGGTTTGCAAGATTTTCAATGTCATTTAAAGTCTTTTCAAGGCCATTTCAAGACCAAAATGTTTAATTTGGTAATTTTAAGAAATAAGTTGTAGTGTTTTGTTAATCTATATTATACAATTGTATAAGACATCTTAATCTGAATTTCAAGTCTTTTCAAGGCCATTTTAACTCTTTTCCAGGCTATTTCAAGGCCAAAACATTTAATTTGATACTTTTAATCAAATAATTTAGTGTTTTTCTGGCCTGTTATAGCCTACAGCTGCAGAAGACATTTCTTCAAGATAGACCACAAAAAGATATCTGAAGTGTTTTTAACATATGTATAATTTAGAGTTTTTTATTTCATCCGTTTTTATTTTATTCATTTATTTATTTAGATAACGTATCCGTTAATACTACATTGATTAACTTCATTTCAGTAAATGATGTACGTAAAGTTACAAAATAAAACCTTAGACAATCAAACCTCTGGAAATCAAAATGATCATTTTCCGGACATGCCTTGAATTTTGGTTTTTCGTATGTACGGCTTTTGGTCGTTTACGACCCTGCAAACTCCAGTACAGTCAGTAACCAGTCAAGAAATATGTGTTGATTAACATAAATTTAGGACAAAGTGTACACATATTAAATTCTTAAAGACAGTCATGACTTGGCATCCACTGTGTCTTGCTCATAACGACTATAAGACAAGACAGCAAGGTTGGTGGTATTTGTTTTAAATTAGTCAGGCAATGGCAATTACGATTACGATGCGGATACCGCAAGCCAGCTGGGAGTCATTCACCTACCTTCCTCTGCTCCACCCAAACAAATCGGCAGCGTGACAAAGAAATAAGCGGGGAAAAAAATCATTAGCCCACACTGCAAACGGACAACTGTGGCTAATCGCCTGCAAGCTTAATGAAGTTTAAGGAGGTTTGTTTACCAACCGATTTGGCATACACGAAAGGAGTTGTTCAACAATGTGCCAAGTAAAAATCTGATACGTGCAAGAAAAAGCAGAACGGTGTTTATTTTGATTTCGTCACTGACAATATCTGCCACACCGAAGATGCATAGATGTTAGATTGTGTAAGAATGGGACAAGACTTAAGCTACAGAAAAATGTCAATTTCAATAGCTGGTAAGACGAATTAAAAATACCATAAAAGCCACGCAAAAAATTACGGTTACACATGCACTAACTCGTAGCCGTGATTGTGCGTCCTAATGGTGCCTCAACGACGTCGTCGAGAAAGACGTTTTAGCTAGGGTGATCACTGATGAGGCCATTTTGATCAGGTGCAACTGTAGTGCAGAAGATTGGAAGATACTAGATGACGCATCATATATTTCCCAAGCCTATGCGGGGTCCTGGTAGTAGTTGGGGCTACTACTACCTCTGATAATGCTTTGTCACCGTACTGCTTCGAAGGCAAAGGCATTAGCAGAGGTATTAGTAGCCGCAAATACCGCCAGGACCCCGCGTAGGCTTGGAAAAGATAAGATGCCACATCTAGTTAACTTTCTTATCTATGATATCACGCATGTTGTCAACGCAGTAACACAAGTGGAAGTCAGTTTTACTAAGCATTGTTCATTTTGTCAGCTTACTAATTAGTTTAATTTCTTTACATGACCATGGGAACTAGCTTACGTTAGTATCAGAAGTTGCAAAGCTGACAGAAATTTCAAATTATGTCAGAACAGGCCATTTGCCAATGAAAACCATTTTTTTCCTTACCGAATAAATTTATTAGGAGAGTACAAATGGCTCACCCGATTGATAACTACGCTATTTATTATATTATTAAATGATAAAATTCGAGCAATGCAGTGTTAAATCAAGAAGTTTTGATGCAATGTTAGTTTTACAGCACCACCACATCGTCACCACTATGTTCGCATACGTAATAAAAAACATATCTGAGAAGTGGTGTAATGCACAGACCACAGGGTATTTTTTTAAGGAATATGAAGTGGTGCTCCATATAGTAAAAAAAGGCATGATTCTGTGGACAGAGGGCAATCAGAAGGCAGGGGGAGGGGGCGGGGTCAGAATACATATACAGTTTTGCACTCCAGTTCTCAGAAATTTACATTCTAATTTTATTTCATTTCATTTTAGAAGGTTTTTAGTGGAGTGAGTATACCATGTAATGGTGCCATGGGAATAAAAAGGAATGGACACATGATTTGGAGACATGCGTCATTGCCATTCTAATGTTTTCAGTTCTAAGTGTTTAAACTAGATAGGGTTGGAGGCATTAAAAATTTCGGAAAATAACCGGTGACGAACGAATTCCATCAAAAGCTTACGCATATTCGTGTCATCATAATTTTATCTTTTATCAAAATGATTTTTTTGAAAACGAAAAATGAGTTTAAACTTTGAGGAACGGAGTTGCAAGGAGCAGCAGTTACGCTACTATGTTAAAAAAATGGCCTGACAGACAATCGGAAAAAATGGCAAAAGGGGAGGGACAGGCCCTATTGCAAAAGGAGAGGGGCGGGCAGGCCCTATTGCAAGTCTCGAATCAGTATCACGATCCTCAAAAACCCTTTGCTTTAATGGTTTTTTGTTCGTAATTTTATCTACCTTAGGGCAAATAAAAAGCAAGGGGGAGGGAGTTTGAGTACGTTCCCCAATGTGCGGACGCCCTTGCATTTAAATACACAATTATTTAATTAAAAACTCAAGCCCAATCACAGTTAAACCAGATAAAAACAGGAGCTTCCTCAATTTTACAATTATTTGAGGAATTCGCACGCTGTTAAAATGTTGGTTACCGGTCCAAGACACAAAAAAAATGTGTTGGTATCTGCATGTAGGTTTACCCGTTAATAATTAGTGAAAATACGTAATTAAAACAAACGTATTTCTAAGAAATCTACCGAAACCATGTTACGTTTACAAAAATCACTACATTTGGGACTGTTTGTGTTCTTGGTCCGTTCGAGCATGATTGTGTTGACGTCACAACTCACGATTCTGGCTTTGAGAGGGTAAACAAAGTCTTATTTTCTGCTAGCCGAGATGTAAACAACCTCTTCGACCAAAGAAAATGGGTTTGCTCCGCGCTCCGTAATCCACATTTTATTGACGTGATAGAGAAATAGTTACAACCACATTTAATCGACCAAAGCAAACGTGGCATTTCCTCAACAGTAATGCGTAGGGGGTAATTTACGACAATCCATAAATAATTTTGCTTCGCTAAATGTATATCCCTATCACGTCCCTGAAAACCTAGTTTACACAGCTGTTTAACTCTTTCGGAAATGATTCATTCAAAAAGCTTTAGTTTCTTTTTTCCCCAATTTAAAATAACATGAAAAAAAAATACAAATAAAACCCTTAATTTAGGGCTAATTTTATATCTTGTGGAAGAAAGAATTTCTGTTAGTGTTTGGTAAACATTTTTCACCGTATATCCAATCTCCCCAAACAAAAACTTGTTAAGGATTCCTGTCAAGTTTTTCTGCCGTTTGAAGTCGTGATATCAAACGGCAAGCTTTATCGCCAAGTTAATTCCACCGAATAATATTCAAAGGTTAAATGAAAAATCTGAAAATTGCTTACTGCGTAATTTTCAGGTATTCCATTTAATGTTTGTAGTCTTAGTCAGTGAGTTAACTTGCTGAAAGAGCTTGGCTGGAATCCTTAAGTTTTATTTTCGTAAAATTAGCTAGTAGTTGACTAGTAATTAGGAATATATCAACGCTATTGACACCTTTTTTTTCAACAAGAAAACTTTAAAGTGTGTCACTAATGGTGACCTTTATGTTGTCAATCGACGAAAGTATACTGCACAAAGTTTCAGCCTGTCTGCAATTATTTTTACGTAGATTCCTGAAAGCAGCCTAACTACCTTAGCTGTAAAAGAAGTGTCTACTGGTCGCCATGCTCATTTATATTTTATCAGGTAGGACGGACATTAATGTTATCATTGAATCTTGGCGGGCGACATACTAGCGTGTGTCTTAATCTCCATCCAGGGGAAAAATACATCGGCTTTCACAGTTGTGCTTAAATCTTGTAGGAGGATCGTTAATTATGAGGATCATTAATTAATGTTATTAATTATTTTACTATTTACCTCAAACGACAGTAATGGGGCAACAGATTTTCTACAGAGATCATAAAATTAGACTAGGAATAAGTTAATTTTCTGTGCTTTCCAACTCGGCGTTTAATCTGTTTGTCAGGTTTCAATGTATACAAAAACTAAGAGCAGTCTTAATGGTTGTCAAACATACCATTGATATTCTATGAATAGACTGGGTTTTTTATCGACTAAGACTGAAATGACGCATTTTGTTTAACAGTAAACAATATGGCAATAAATAATTTGGCATGAGAGTGAAGATTGTTTGCAAGGCAGCAGTACGGAAACCTATATACCCTCCCACCATTGTTTAGCTGGAATGATAGCCCAATGATTGTTAACCATGCTTGCTGGACACAATTCAACCTGTTCCCAAAAATATACGAATTAAATACCTATGCCATGGTGTCGAGCAACCAGTGGCCTCAAAGTTAACTATTTACAATCTAACTGTTAGCTTTGTACGGAAACGGAAAAGTTTTACTTTCCCTCCTTCACCAATAAAGACGAACTTTTGAACCAAAACGATAATTTAAAAGATAAAATTAGTTTTTACTTATCGTAAAATACTTTCCTTTAATTTTAGCTTTTTCGTTTCGAAAAGGCCTGACGTCCTAAATCCCTTTTAATAATAAAAAGCCACGCAACGGCGCTTTCCGCTAGGTTGCGCCACAGAGTCGTAGGTGTGCACCCGTTGCTCCCGGTAACAATGAATAACTAACCAGAACTGTATTTGGACTACCACTTTGCTTACTTTGGTCTACTTTGGTGGGGGTTTTACACAATCATGGCTACATGGAAATATCCATGTTTAAGTGAAATTAATTCCAAATACATGCACAAAGATGCAATATAACGCACAAACGTTACACCAAATGAAACGTTACCATGCTTCGCATTACTTCGCTTTATCACCTTCGTAATTTAAATGGAAATTTTTGGCTAACTTGTCGACCACCCATCTCAGTTTCACCTACAAAAAGAATATGCTAAATAGCATTGTACAAGAAACAAACATAAAAAAAACTTCATGCTACATGCAAGACAGAAGGCACATTTACGTGTTATTGCCATTGTTCTATAGCATCGCACAAGAAACAAATGCTTATGTGCCTTGCATACCGTCTGACTTTTAGTGTTTTAATGTTTGTTTCTTGTGCGATGCTATAGAGCAATGACAATAACACCTTATTCGCTGCGGAGTTCGTATCAGGAGCCAGCCGTTGAACTAGCTACAAGGGGCACTGGATATGAGTGGAGGTAAAAACAATAGAGTAGTTTGTCGAGTAGTTGTGACAGCGGATTTCTGTACATAAAAATGCTTATTTTGGGGGTTTGTTGGCAGCTGTTGCAATTTTCACCAAGTGGAATCTTTTTTTTCCTTTAATATCTGTTGCGAAGCGTACGGAATTGGACAAAACAAGCTTCTTTAGGCTAAGAAAAATGCGCTCTCACAGCATCAGCTTGACTAAAGACACCGTTTGTTTTACCTCCAGTGCCCCTTGCAGCTAGCTCAACGACTGGTTCCAAGTTCAAGTTATGACTAATACAGAGATGCTGCTTCTGCTCCATTCAGCCGGTTCTTTTTTGCACTTGAAAAGGTGGTGCATGATGTCCCCGAAACGTTGTGTGTTATATTGCATCCTTGTGCACATTTTTGTGGGCGTATTTACACTTAAACTAAGAACTGTACTGCTTTTACCTGCTCAGAAATAATCCATAAGCAGAAATCAATACTATAGAAGCGGGAGTCTCCGGGTTCGACCTGTTGCGCCTTTGTCTCATTTTGCCATGCACAGTCATGCACAACCAAAGTAAAAAGATGGAGATAACATGCATGGGCATGCTCGAGTTTTCAAACGCACAACCGACAAGCTAAGAATCAAAATGCCATTTCGTGAATGGAT
Source organism: Lithobius niger (assembly GCA_023313725.1). Lineage (NCBI taxonomy): Eukaryota > Metazoa > Arthropoda > Chilopoda > Lithobiomorpha > Lithobiidae > Lithobius > Lithobius niger. The sequence continues at coordinate 112,761 of JAHWFP010169553.1, forward strand.
AGAACTTACACCAGGTGAACTACAGGCCGGACAGTTATTGCACACATGTAAACATGTGTACGTCTGAAAGAAAATGAGATAAGTATGAGCAATGGAATGGGGAAAAAAGTTGAGTGACAAAAGCAAGTGAAAAAAGCCAAGTGATGTTTTGTGGCTTGACACAAACGTCACCCCAAATATATGAACAAAAGTCTCATCACCGTAAGCACCTTATAAGTATTTAAACAGTTCGACTTGAATTTTCGTTGAAGTCTAACCCGTTCACCTTCTAAAGAAGAAAATAACTACAAGTTCAAAAACTACATAGTTGATTCCTTATTAACAAGGTGAACGGGTGACACTTCATCGAATATTCAAGTCGAACTGTGTAAAGTTCTTCTAGAGTGGCTTAATTGCGACTTTTCTTCTTACAATTTCGAGAGAGAAAGCCACTATAAACGCAGATTGCCCGTTACTCGTGAAATTCTCATCACCATTTACAACTCGAACCACATTTTTTTGTAGAAGGAAATTAGGAGAAACATTCACTACGTTATGACTACAGGAAAGTCCTTCAGAGGGATGGGTATTGTGTCTCTGTTACGTCCGTTGGTCTTCATAGCGTGTTCTCCACCATTTTAATTCGCTTTCGTAAGTGGTTTGGCATTTGGTTGCAATTCTTCGTCAGCCATGTAATTACTTGGAATCGCACTGAGAGGTTGTTACATATCATGGAAAGCTGCCAGTCGCATTTTTCGCTAAATAATGTTGATTAATTGTACATGATTAGGCAAACCACAAAGATTCGCTAATCACTACGTTGACCAGCATATTTTACCAATGGTAAACGTTTTTGTTGTAAGGTACAGAAACAGTGCCAACAATTACGTCCTAGTAAAATACCGGAAGCGACCCACTTAAAAGAAAAACAGGATAATTCGGTTCCTTTTTGGCTATATCAGTCAATTAAAAATGCACAAGCTTTACTGTGTATACGTTCATAGTGAAACAAAATTCGTTACGTTCTTAGTAAAACAAAATCCGTTATGTTCACAGTAAAACAAAATTTATTACGTTCATAGTAAAACAAATTCTGTTACATTGTTAGTAAAGCAAAATTTATCTGCAAAATTCGGTTGAACAACACACGCTAAATCATTCGGGTAGACACCACGAGCCTCATTTCAGCCCAGAGCGAAGCAACTTCCTTTTCCCCAGACAACGGCTTAAAAAAAATGTCATGCCCTAAGAAAAAGAACCATGCGTGCGCTCCTGAGAATCACTTATTTAATTTTATACGCATACATTTATTTTTTACAATTATGAACGTTTACCTTAACTTGCTTTAAAGTTGAGCATTTCCTGGAGAAACTGACGGCTCGTGACTTCGCTATTTTTTTTAGTAAACTTTTCTTTGTTCGGAACCCATCTGTTCAGAAAACCCCCAGCAACAAGATGTCAAACCAGCCAGTCTATTAGCAGCACATGTGAGAAGATGAGCCATCCGTCAAGATGGAACACACATGGGACAAACGAGTCTTGTCAAGAATGCACAAAGCACGATTTCTAGGATGATAGCGGCTACTCCTAAGAACGAATTTGTCCTACGCGCATAACCAATTTAAATGTTAAAATACAGTGTTCTACTGGTTTAAGATTCGATTAAGCGATAATAGCTAAGTCAACTCCAGCTGTATAATTGATTGCTAATGGTAAAGCTGGGATGAATTTGCCTCCCATTTTAGCATTCAATTCAACAGCCTAATTAGAGATAATACCCCTTAATTTTCTTCATTAGTGATATCGAATCGATGTTAAGTATTTTTATCAACCGATGTCAAAACTGATCAAATGATTACTGAAGCAGGCAAATCCCCAACATCAGAGACGCAACGAAGACAAAATATTAGGAGTGGGGACTCAAATTTCCAACTGGAACCTCATGTTTCCAAAAAAAAATTGATATTTTTTTTTTACCAACCTTGACCACCTTTTTCCCATCTTTAAACCACCTATCTTTCCCCACCTTTATTTGGAATTTCGTCCCACCTGCCGTTTTTTCCGACTGACGTCCATTTAACGAATCAGACTTTTGTCGGAGGTTGTAATCCCCCCCCCCCCCCTTCCCCCATATTTTTGACGATACACAACATAGAATACAGGGTGAGGCGAAAGTCGGGACTCAACGCCAATAATGACAGATATAGTTGTCCTACAACATTTCTGGAAATTTCTCTATGACGAAGCAATACCACTGAAGTCAGCAGTCAAGGCCATGCACCTTCTTCAAACATGACGAAGCGATGACCTTAAAGTTAGCATTCAAGGCTATACACATTTTTCACGTATGACAAGCAACGACCTTGATGTCAGCATTCAAGGTCAAACACATTTTTCACGTATGACAAAGCAATGATCTTGATGTCAGAATTTAAGGTCATATGCATTGACAAAGCAATGACCTTGAAGTCATCATTCAAGGTCATACTCATTTTATCTGCGTAACGACATACGAACCATCACAGAAGCCATGCACGAAGTGGTAGACCAACATAAACAACACATTACATGGCTTCTACAACAGATTGAAAATGGCTTCTACAACAGAGTGAAAATAATTACAATTTAGTTACAATTTACAGGAGGAAAGCAAAATAGGAAAAAAGTATCACCTGAACCTTTCACGGCCATGCACTGACGTTAGAGGTACTGGAAAAAAAGGTTATTGCCACTACTAGGGATAAGAAACCCTCCGAATAAAACAGAAAGAGAAGTGAGGAAAACCGATTAATATAGGTTTTTTGTGTTTCAATGCACTTTTAGGTGTTTAAAAGCAGCGGCAGTGAACACGTTTGGGGAACACTTTGTTTCTATCCCGTTTTTTTCTCGCAACTTTAGTAAATTTGAACAATGCTCCAATTTTCAGACTGGTTCCACAGTTTGTAATGTTTTGTGAGGGCTGACAACTTTGTAATTCACTTCTGCTATATCTTATTCCGTTTCAGAGAGGGAATTCGGATGGCCTTGAATGTCACTTTTAAAGGTCATTGCAAATATCTTTACTCGCTTCGTCATATATGTTATTTATATTACAAAATGTTTTCAGAATTGATGTACGACCACTAAATCTGACACAATTTGCGAGAGGTTTCAACCCAGGCTTGAATTCAGGCTATGTACTTCAAAGCGTGAATAATCCTAACCCTCTCCCTATGTTTACGGCATCCCTCGGGAATGCGCTACCGTGGCAGTAGAGTATGGTGTCATACAGGAAAGCCACTCCACAGAAAAACAGCGTTTGCATTTGCAACACGTTTCACTGAATGTGAGAAAAGTACTTCACGCAGAAAAGCCAACGTACGTGGATGCAAGCACCTTTAAGGGCTCCCCGGCTCAAAGCTAGTCGGAGCTTCAAGTGCTAAGCTACCCTGGAATGGTGAGATATCCAACTAGTAATCAAAGAGGTAGACGGTTTGAGTCCTAGCAGGGGCAGACGACCTTTCGTCAAATCTCAGATTTTAAGTGTACCAACAAGGCAGTCAGTTGTAATGCCAGACTTACTGTTAGTTAAAAGTGCAGAATGAAGCTAACGCGAGTTAACTCACTTGCGTACTAGCTAACTCAGCGTTTAGTTCAACTGACATTAAACGCAGTGAACAGAAAAACCCAAAGAACACGGCGGTCACACCTTCATCAAATGTTAAATGTAACCGTTCAAGGAAAGTGAAAATGATGATCGGTTCAATTTTGAAGAAACTAAACCGACACAGAGCCACAGACCACTATAAAGTCGGTTTTGTTGTGCCATCATGCTATACTATTAAACGATCTGAAACTTCCACCGGCTACATATTTTTCTGATCGATCGTAGTCACGTCAGGTGAATTATCTTTATCAGCTTAAATCTAGCTGCAAACCTCACAAAAATGCAGTCCACGTAATCCTCATATTAAACTTGAGGTGCTTCACTCAAAAACCTGATGTTGCCACTTTTCATCACAAATTACAGTGCTCAACTCCGGATGTTCCACACGCTACGCCCCTACGTAACCCCACCAACTACCTCACACAATGTTAGCAAGTTTTTTAAAACTGATTCTTGATTTCCGTGATGTAGATCTTCAACGTTTTCATTGCACAACAGCCATTTGCCACAAGCGGCCATCACTGCGGAAATTCTTATCGATTGTCATTTATTATATTGTCAACTGTTATCTTGTGTAATGAATTTTGCTTTATAGAACTGTATATTTGGACTTTTTTTTATATATAACACTTATTTGTCTTGTTAAAGTATTGCCAACTGTCTTCTAGGACTGCCATGTAGTGCCCACCAATTCGAAAAGGTGGTCCTTGGTAGCTTACATGATCCTAATTAATTAAAAAAGATGGCCCCGATATCCTTCACTGTCCTTATTAATTCAAAAAGATGGTCCCTAGTAGCCTACATGATCCAATTTCAAAACGATTATACCTAGTGGTCTTCACTATCCTTGTTAATTCAAAAAGATGGTCCCTAGTAGCCTTCACTATCCTTATTAAATAAAACAAAAAAAATGGTCCCTATGGCCTTCACTGTCCTTCTTAATTCAAAAAGGAGGTCCCAGTGCCCTTCACTGTTCTAATTAATTCAGAAAGATGGTCCCTAGTAGCCTACACGGTCCAAATTCAAAAGGATGGTCCCTGGTGGCCTTTACTATTCCAGTTAATTCAAAAAGGTGATCCCTAGTAGCCCGGTACTAATTAATTAAAAAAAAAGCTGGTCCCTATACTGTCCTTATTAATTCAAAAAGATGACCCCTAGTGGCCTGCCCTGTTCTAATATTACTTCAAAAAGGAGGTCCCTACTGGCCTTCACTGTCCATATTTATTCAAAAAAGGTTATCCCTAGTGGCAGTCACTGTTCTACTTAATTCAAAAAAGATGGCCAGTAGTAGCCTACACAGTCAAATTTCAAAAAGATGGTCCCTAGTTGTCTTCACTATTTTTATTAATTCAAAAAGGAGGTCCCTAGTGGCCTACACTCTCCTTGTTAATTCAAAAGGTCGTTCCTATTGCATACTGCGTGGTTCATAGTCCACACTGTTTTTTGAAAGTATGGACTATGCTATAATATTAGACAAGTGCTTTTAAAGTAAAGTAATAATCCGGTGTTTTTAAAGTAATTCGCGATAAGATGAGCGGAAGCTGTTTGAAGGATTTACTTGTGACAGTAGTAAATCAGCGTTAACGGAGAAAAGTAATAACTAGAAACCAAACTACTTTTAAATAAAATTGCAAACATTAAGAGTTTGATACGATGACAGTTTAAATCTGGATTAACCCCCCCCCCCTTCCACCCCCACATGCTGAAGGGCAACTGCAGTCGCATGTTTACACTATGTTTGAAGTTGCCCAACATAATTAGGCTAATATTTTCATGCTTTATGTTTTAATTTGTGTTAGTGAGTATTAACTAATCAATCCTTACGAACACACGAGGGAACTAGGACAAAAACGCAACATAATTTTTTTATAGGGGGTGATCACCAGTCGGCGACTATCTGCTGAACTAGTAATTCTTTTTCTAGCACGTTTATATATTAAGTTCTCAGAAGCGGACTGGCTAGGTTGTGGATCTGGGAAAGACATCTCAACAGTCCTCTTGGTCCGTACTACATAGTGGCCTGCTGTCCTAATTTATTCAAAAAGACGGTCCTAGTGGCCTACAGTGACCTTGTTCATTCAAGAAAGTGGTCTCTAGTGGCCTACACTGTCCTTGTTAATAAAAGAAAACGTGGTCCCTATAGGCCTAGGCCTACAACGTACTTATTAATTCGAGACGGTGCTCCCTAGTGGTCTACACTGTAACTGTTAATTCAAAAAGGTGGTCCCTAGTAGCCTACACTGTTCTTATTAAATCAGAAAGGTGATCCTATCCTGCTTAATGATACGAACAGTGTTTATTTATCATAAACTTAACATAAAAGGACCAAGCTTAGAAAAACAGAATTGAATAATATAATGGTCATTGTTGCTGCGTGGTCTGTTGTATGACCTAGACTGGCCTAATTCAAAATGGTGGTCCCTAGTAGCCTGGTTATCAAGTGAAAGGCAGTCAGCAAAGGAGCATCGTAAAATGACAAAAAAAAATATCAACCTGTTATTGTTATGGCCATATAAATAGACATAAATCGCTGGAAATAATATTAAGGAAAATTGGAAATTAGCCAACAGCAAAAATCATACACTAGAAATAACGTAGTTCAGTAAGCCACCTTTATGCACTTAGGTTTCGTCGGAGTGGCATGACCCGGATTCGAATCTAGGGGCGAACTGGGAAGCCGGTGCGAATCCGGGTCATGCCGCTCCGACAAAACGTAAGTGCATAAAGGTGGCTTACTGAACTACATTATTTCTAGTGTATGATTTTCGCTATTGGCTAATTTCCAATTTCCTTAATTGTTATGGCCAGGAATGCTTAGGCTCTTTTCTTCATTTCATTTTATTTATGAATAAACCCTATCAAACTGGCTTCTTCTTTGCACTTGGCTAAGTTGGGTTGCACTGTCCGAAGACCCGGATTCAAAGTGACGTGAATTTTTTTTCATTATTGCTGGTCACTTGTCATCCTTAGCAGTTCACAATATTCGTTGCATTGTTTTTCATTGTGTGTCCTTTGTTTTACTTCGCATCACACGTAAAAAGAAAAAAAAAAAAGTTGTTATTATTTAACTTTATTAAGTTAAATGGTCTCTATTTTTTTTACAATTAAAGCGGACAGATAGTAAAGGCACAATTCAAGCATTTCCACGACGAAAGCAGCACGTTTTTCGCTGTACGCAGCAATCATTAAATATTTGCATGCATGCGCCATACATGCACAAACAAAGCACTATACTAACCTCTATACTTCTCCAATGCTGCACCATATAAGAAAAAGAAAAACCAAAATTTTAGGGACAAGTTAAATTGGTAGTTTTATGTGCCTCAGTAACAGTTCAAAACTAGTGAGTGGGACTTCATACAATTTTCGACACAAATTTTGGACATCGCTAACAAAAATGGCCCTCACAAACGCAATGATTTCTGCCGTAAAATGAAATTATCATTAAGAGCTAAAATCAAAAAAAGAAGTTATGTATTTTTAAATTGAACACTCAACAAGTGTCTGCAATGACCACCTAGTCGTAACTGGTCTTCTGTACACTTCTGCCACATTTTCAACAAAAATTTTGAGTTGAGGCACATACCTCTATCACGCACTGCAACAGCGATCTCTATAACAGAATCTAAAAGTAGTAACCATCACAATTGCTGGTTAAATATGTGTTAGCTTTTAGGCCCAATTTTTACCTGCTGTTTTAATTTCATAAGTAGCAGCTAACAGAGAATTGGATTCCAGAGTAGGACTATTTCTTCATGCAACATGGTGTCGAGACTTGCGTGATTTTAGGCTTATTTTTTTAACTGCCGTTTTAATTCCGTAAGCAGCAGCTTACGGAAAAATGGGTTCGAGAGTAGGTATATTCATTCACACAACACAGTGTCGAGACTATTCTGTAGAAATTAGAGCATGAAGCGTGTTGTTGCTTGAAATGTCGAAAGTTTTCTCAACTAGTCGTTTTGGAGACAAAACCGAGTAGGCTAAAAATTTTTACGATTTGCCCTTTCGATGGTTCATTTTCTAAAAATTTTCTGCCTGTGGCAGAGGAATCCCACGAAGAGTTTCTCATCATGAAACAAAGGTCAACAATTTTGCCCCCTGCCCCACCCTCGAACAAATCTTCAGTAGCTGGTTCAGGCCTGGAAACTGTCAAAAGTTCATACGTGACCAGATAACAGTGATTCACTAGGAGGTATTCTTTAAATAAATAATAAGTCCCAAGCTAAAGGAGGGTCAACGAAGCAAACAGTCTGAATACACTAATCTGAGAAAGAAAGAAAAGACAACTGCTCCGACTGGGACTTGAACTTACTAGCCGGGCTCTGTAACCACTGCGCCGAGTTTAGTAGCTCTTCAACCTAGACTTGAAAGAACATACGGATTCATAAATACAGCTCACTACTGGCTGATTTCAGAAAAACAAAGTCACTGCTCGGTCCCTAATACTAGTGAAGTATTTTTGACAACTTTTTTTGAAAACGTACATCTCCACCATTCAGATGAGCACAATCAGTGGTGAACCGGTAGCGCAGTGGTTAGAGTGCCCGACTGGTAAGTGGGAAGTCCTGGATTCGAGCCCCAGTCGGGTAGTTGCATTTTCTTTTTTTTTTACTCTCAGATTATTGTATCTTATATTCTTACAAGGCCAGTCTTTAATGCAGACTTAGGAATTCTTTATCTAGTAGTCACGGATTGAATATACGACACCACGAACTAACCGTTTGCTGCGAGATGTTGCGAGATCGTTACGTAAGTACCCTTATATCGTTCATGAGTGTTAGAGACGTGCATGTTATAATGAATTTGTTTCTGTTACCGGCTATAAAACCGCTTAGCATTCATGATGCCCTGCACGGACACTAAAATGTGAGTTGTGGTGACAGAATACGTGTTGGCCTTGAATTGTAAAAAGAAATAAAGATGGTAAAAAGTGACCCGTGCGTCCTGTGTGTCTGGACGATGGTCAAACAGATAGTCAAATGCGGGGACACCAAAGGTCTAACAAGTTTTACTTGTGAAAAAACAATTATACTTCTCACGTACGATACAACGACCAGACTTTAAGATGAACGATAAACAAATTATTAGTAAAGGAAGGAGGAAAGCCTATATACTAGAAACAAAGAGCACAGTAAAGTCACTTTTATGCACTTACGGTTCGTAGGAGTGGCATGACCCGGATTCGAACTGGCAACCCAATCCATCCCCAGATCATAGGCATTACGCCTTTACATAACTAAAATGAACTATCACAATTTTTTACACAATTGCAACTGCTTAACTATCTTACTTGGAAAGGGTTGCCAAATTAGTGTGCGAGTGAAAGTGTGGCTGGCAGTGCGTATTTGTTAAAACAGATCACTCTACTTGCCTTGTAAATTATCTGCTGAACTATTGCCGTAACGTGATGATAATGTTATTGCACCATTATACCTTTATGTGGTAGGGTGGTCTGATTGTTTGTACGACATTCTTATATGCCAAAGGTACCGGGTTCGTCTCTGGCCTCAGCACCCCCCCCCCCC
>JAHWFP010169554.1:0-39053 GCA_023313725.1 Lithobius niger
AGAGGAAAACGGGGCTTTTGGGTCTTTATCTGCGGAAAAATACAAGGGTAAAATACAAGGGTAAAATACTTCGGTGGTGGACTTTCAAATATTTTTCGAAAAATTCCGGTGTAAATCTGTCTTTGGTTACAAGTGCTTTAAGGAATTTTTTAACACAAGCGTTGTATTTGCTCAGTGGGTTGAAAGGGAGCTTTTTGTAAATAGGGTCATTGTTGAGTTCATTAAGTATGTTAGATTCGAGTTTCAAAGTGTCTACTATGTTGTTAGCATTACATTTGTCAGCTTTGCAGATGCCCTTACAAAAATTTAAAGTCTCAAGGAGGTCTCTAAAAGCGACCTAATGGAGACCTCAATGCCTAGTTTCCATTAGGTCACATTTGCAACACATACGACCTTGTGGAGACCTCCTGGAGACTAGCCAGGGACCTTCTGGAGACCAGTTTGGGACCTCATCTACCTAGCTATATTTCACATGCAACCTCATGGAGACCTCCTTGGGACCTCGTGGAGACCTCCTTGGGAACTCGAGGAGACCTCCTTGGGACCTCGTGGAGACCTCCTTGGGACCTTGTGGAGACCTGCCCGAGACCTTGCGGAGACCTCCTGGAGACCAGGTTGGGACCTCATTTACCTAGCTGTATTTCACACGCAAACTCGTGGAAACTGCCTTGGGAACTCGTGGAGACTTCCTTGGGACATCGTGGAGACCTCCTTCGGACCTCGTAGAGACCTCCTTGGGACCTTGTAGAGACCTCCTTGGGACATCGTAGAGACCTCTTTGCCTCTTTGGGACCTCGTGAAGACCTCCTTGGGACCTCATGGAGACCTCCTTGGAACCTTGTGGAGACCTCCCCGTGACTTCATTGAGGGTAGCCCCCAAAAAAGCATGACACTCAATTCCACATTAAAAAAATGAAAATATGGTGTAAAAAAAGGAAGTGATTTCTTAAACTTATTTGTTGTGGTAGGAGGCAAATTTTTTGGCTGAAACTCTTGATAGCATTTTGTTTAATGTTACTCCCCCGTTAAAAGGTTTTTAAAAGTCCTGTAAAAAATAAAAATCCGTGCAGAAAGGACTGTCTTTTCTGGATGTAAAAAGCTAATTCAGTCCCCACCAAAAAATAAAACTTAGGCCTAACTCTTTTTTCAGGCACACATAATTTAAGTTTTGTGTGCCACAAGGAATAACAATATTTCTTTCAGAAATTCTAAAACACAAAGGATTTTTTTCCCGGAAAAGTGGTCGCTATTTTCACTTTTTTTGTAACTAAAAAATATACTTTGTCATGCATTTATGGGGCACCCGAATCACGCTTTTTTTTTAAACATAGGGGTTGTGTGCCAATTGTGCATATCCAAAACATTACAAGAAATAAAGCTGCTACATGTTACTTCTCGGTATCAATATCTGCATTACCTGATTGGTATTTATAATTTGTAACCAAGTATCGAGTAAGTCAGTGGCATTTTTGTGTAGGGTGGTGCATCTCCTCAAGACTAGTTTTTTTAAGCTAAAAGATCCCATGTCAGAATATTGAATAATGTCTTTAAATTAAGAACTTTAGGATCTTACAATATCTTAAAACAAGATCATGCAATTTCTTGACCAAGACGGCGGAAGGGAAATAAAAAAACCTTGCTTTATGAAGTTGTTTTAAATTGGTATCAAGTGAAGGTTTATCCACTTTTCTATCCAAATTTGGGCACATGTTGATCGAACTAGGTAAACAAGCATAAAGTATGCCTAACTAGGAAGATTTGGCCAAAAAAATGCAGGAAATTAGCCTAACTAGTCATAGGCCTAGCTTGATAATTTATCAATTTATCACAAAACTGCAAGGTAAAACTGGTTTCAAGAAACAAAATCAGACCTGAACCACCAGGAAGAACACAGTTCACATTTCTACTTTAATTTTCAGAGAAAATACCGTTCTCCTTCTTTAGAAAATCGTGCACAATACGAAGGAAAAATAAATTGTCACATAACCATTCGTTATGCGAGAACGAATGGTTATGGTTCTCACATAACCTTAACGAATGGTTATGTGAGAATCTTATTTTTGCTCCGTGTTGTGCGCGATTTTCTGAAGAAAGAGAACGGTATTTTCTCCGAAAATTCAAGTAGAACTGTGAACTGTGTTCTTCCTGGTGGTCCAGGTATGATTTTGTTTCTTGAAATGTTTTTGCAAAACCGCTGTTATTGCCATTTACCAGTTTTTATAAAACTGGTTTCTGAAATATACTTTTTCAAACAGAATCTACTTTCATAACACAAGAAAGTTTTTTCTTTATCTGGCTCCCTTACACACACTTTATCTTCCATTATGTTTTTTACCCTAATTTACATGATGTCCAGTATCTTCTGCACCTAGACGTAGCCTATTACACCTGGTTACACCGGTTAAATTCTACTTAGGCCAAAGAAAATTGGCATAAGCAGTATTTACGAAGCAAATTAGGCTTTACCCTTAGTTTAGTATCGTAGTATTTTTTTTAATAAACTCGACAGATTGCAGGTATTGTCATACACAAAAAAAAATTCCAGTAGGCCTAAGAAAAAATGTTTTTTGTAAGTTCTGGACCTATTTCACCATAAAGAACAAGAATACCGAAGAAAGCTGTAACATCCTCTTCGTGCATATAGATTAGGAAGATACCAAGTAGTGAATTTATTCGTAACAGATAACATTTTTTTATGACTGGCTACTAACAGTAATATGGGATAGAGACTATAGTGCGTGCCTGCTAGTATTGCTACATTTTGCGTGGCAACACATATCATACAACTGTGGGTGGAGTTTTTTTTAATAAAAATTTCTCATGCGGAGAGTGGGTGACAAAAGACACGTGTAGGCAGGGTGCTTTGCTATTTTACAGACTTACTTCAAAAAATGTTATACTTTTTAGTGTAGTTGAGTTTTTCCAATGATGAAAATTAGGAGGCATAAAAAAAGGACAAGCACTAGATGATGTTGGTTGGTCTATTGGTAGCACTTACTTTTGACATGAAATCTGGAAAACACATCAGTCTACTTTTTGTACAGACTACACACAACAAAACATTACATGCCAATGATGGAAGTTAGTTTCTGACCAGGGGTAAATAAAATCTACAATGGAAGAATTTTTTATCAAGAATCCCCAACATTTCCCAGCTAAAAAATTAATCCAGACAACATGTCACACATAGTAAAGAAAATTTATCCCAGTTTCTGGCAAGCCTAATTAAGTCATTTTATGATTTTATATTAAATTGCAGACCTACTAAACAAATAAAATGCCTTCAAAAATTGTTAAAATGGACCACTTCTATCCAAATAAAAAATACTTGGGCGCAGGAACCATTTAAGAAAGAAAAATTCAAAATAGAAGTTGGTAGGCTAGCCTAAGGCTACCCAGCATCATATTATGTAAAGTTTGAGGTAGCCTAAGTTTTTCATGCAATGAGATCAGTTTTATTTTTAATCAGTTATTTTTTTTATGCCCAACCATTTTATACGTTTCAGTTATATACGAGAGCTTCAGACGATTTTCGAAAACAAGTCACCAGCTAATTGCCAAAAACTAGAGACAACTAAACCTAAACGTGAGCAAATTCAGTCCTGTTGTTTGAACCAAAACGTTCCTTGTTCTCCATATAAATAAAATCCGCAGCATACTTTTGCCATTTCGCTTAAGTTCACCAATTTCCGATAAACTTGTGTCTTCTGGAACTAAAACACATCATTTAGTCCGTTGCAGCAGAACGATTAGGCCTAACCATGTCAAAGCAGTTAGGCCTAAATATCAACGACGGTGCATTCTTCTAGCACAAACGCTGTTATCTTTTCTTAGCTCTTATGGTTGAAATGCCACTTTTGTAGGCATCACGATTTACTGATACTTCTTACCTTATACTGACAATTAATTAACATACACACAGTATTAGGTTTACCAAAGTTCGAAGTAGCACAAAACTCCACAAAAGGTTCGTCCATGCGGTTGTTGTTGTTGCCAGCCAAAACCACAGACAGGGGCTGTCATTCTCTAATCTGTGTCCAAAACTATCTCGGAAATGACTGCAAATCCACAAAACTTACATTATCCTGGTTTCATAAATCCCGGGAATAAGTGTGGAAGAGCTGCATTTACTAATGTAAAGAGTAGTTGTTGTAGGCGATTTTAAGTTCTCACACGCCATTTTAAGTCTACTGCACTGATGGCACATGTTACGTTCTTCTCCGTTTGAATGGCACACTTGTCTTTATCACGTGATCAGGTTCGGTGAATCGCTGTCGTGTCATGCGATGGAGTTGAACTTTGAAAAGTTGGCTTTGCCTTTATACAGTAAAAGCCACTAAGGATTCTTAGTTTACTGTTTAAAATTTTTAGTGATTCTAGACTTTCCCAGTGAAGTGGTTGTATTTTTTTAAGAAATGCTGTGAAAAACTACTTTCGTAGATTAAAAAAATCTGCACTGGCAATGGAAAAGGATTGTTAGCAATTTTAGTTATTTTATCAATACTAATGGAAAAGTGTTCCAAGATTTATTAATTACAAAATATCTAAGTATAGTTCTTTGATTGTGAATTGTTTCTATTAACATGGGCATAAGGGGGGGGGGGGCGCAAGGAAACACATTTGGAAAGAAAAGGTGAATTGAAAAAAAATGTAGATTTCTTTTAATTGTTGAGTTCTTTTGTAGCATTCTGCGTGCTCCCCCCAAAAAACTTGTGAGACCAGTTTATTTTTATAATTGTAGGGAAAAGGGCATCTGAGGTTGAAAAAGAGGCATTTTTTTTACCGTTTTGTTGATCATCGTTGGTTTGGCAAGTAAAAAGGCATCTAGGGTTATAAAAATTGGAGCATGAGGTTAAGGGGGGAGGGGTGTGCCCAATGTGGTTGTGCCCTTGTCGTAGATCTATTTTTTTCTGTTACTAATTATTCTTAAAGATCTAGTTTTACGAGGCACTGTAATTAATTCTCTTTTTAAGAACTTTTTTCTCTTTTTTTTTTAGTTCTTGAATTCACCCATAGTCCTAAATTAGATTTGTTTTCGGTAAATGTACTTAATACTGAAAAGGTTTGTACCTACCAGGGTAACAATTGGGGTGAGGAGGGTGGACTACAAAACGCCATGCACTGTAGTAAACACCCTAGTGCATCTTGGCTGCCCAAAATCAAAGCTGAAATTTTTTTGAAAGTATTTCACAAATTTCGAAAAAGGTGATCCATTTTTCGGAATTAGAATCGAAATTTTGGCTCCAAAAAAGTAGTCCCCATTTGCATTTTTTTTAAACTTGAGATATAGTTTTAGACTTTAAAAAAGAGTGCAGGTTTCCAAATGCGGCCTTCCAAGAATTGAGGTCGCAATAGGAGACCTTCTGGATACCTACTGGAGACCTTAGGTTCTAATTTGTGCTTGTGCAGGTCTCCAAATGTGACCTTACTCAGACCTGCTGGAGACCTCAGGTTCTGAGCTGTGCTCGTGCAGGTCTCCAAATGCGACATTTTTGGGACTTTCCGGTGACTACAAGTTGAGGTCGCAATAGGAGACCTACTGGAGACCTGCTGGAGACCTCAGGTTCTAAGCTGTGTCCTGGCAGGTCTCCATCTGCGACTTTGTGGAAACCTCCCAGTAACTACAATTTGAGGTCGCAATAGGAGACCTCTTGGCTACCTCCTGGAGACCCTAATCTCTGCTGTTGCTTGTGTGAGGTCTCCAAATTAGACCTTATTGCGACCTCCAACGGAGACCTTAAAGTGACCTCACTATGACCAAATGACAGCATGTTGAATTTCTGGGGACCTACTGGGACTAGAAAATGACCTCGTTGTGACCTAGAGACTAGAAAACGACCACACGGAGACCTACTGGAGGCCTAAAATTTTTGTAAGGGTGGTGATGGATGGATCTGATTTGAGGGCCCGAATGGCAGTAATTTCTTTGAGAGAGAAGTTTGGGATTAAATGCTGCTTGAAATTTCGCATGGCAGAAAGTGCTGCACCACGGACTTTGGAATGATTCGGTACAATTGAAAGCCCTGCTTCAAGCTTGGCGCAAAAGACTGGGATAGGTTGCCCAATTTTTGGTGTAAGTACAAATTTTAGGTCCTTCTTAAGCAAATTAAGTGTTGGTGGGTCGAATTCCTTATGAAAAGGTTGTGCAGCCACGCATTTGTGGGGAACGACTGATGGATGGATTTAGACGGAAGAGCCGACAATTTAGCAGGGATGGATAGGGAGGGGGGACCAAAAATGTGGATTAACGTGTGTTATTGCGAAAGTGACGTTGCAAATTTCGATAAATTAGAGAATAACAACGTATGCAGTTTAATGTTAAGTGCATTTTGAAAATGGCAGAAGGCCATAGCAGAAAAATCCCGTAGGGCAGCTAAAATCGCTGAATGAGCGTTGGTGGTTGTGAAAAAATGAAACGTTTTAACTTGTTATGGTGAGCATTTTTAACAATTCATTTTTACGAATTTTTCGAAAAATATTTGAAAGTCGACCACCAACCACCCCTTTGTATTTTTCCCCAGATAAAGACCCACAAGCTCGGTTTTCCTCTCGGTTAATTACGAGTGGGAAGACTACCCCCAACATTCTGCTTGCGTGCATCCTTAAACCCATTCTAAAAGAACTCGCTGAGGGGCGCCATACTACCCCCAATGCACTCAAAATTGTGCACGACCTGGAAGGATATCAAGTGCCTCCAGGGTTTGAATTTGTTTCCTTTGATGTCGAAAAAATGTTTCCATCATTGGACCAAGAGCTTATCCTTACGGAAATCTCTCGAAAATTAACAAACAAACCCTCCCCCCTCGCTCTTCAAGCTTGGGTGGGATAATGAAACTTTCATCTGTGCAGTAAAAGTCCTTTTTGAAACCACCTTCTTTGAGTATGGAGGCAAATATTTCCAAAAAATCAATGGTATACCGATGTGAAGCCCACTTTAAACTTTCTTTTGTGACATAGTTCTGAATGCAGTCGACAAAAATTGGTTGAAAAATTTCCACAAATTAAATATTACAAGCGATACATCGACGATAGTTTAGCACTCTACCACCACAACTAAAGTTATTAATCCTTGATTTTCTCAACTGCATCACTAAATCACTCACATACACTATGGAGTACTCTAAAAACAATTCCATCCGTTAGGGTGTCTTTACCCATTTTCGTGATAAATGATTAGATTCCCTATACATGGCACTGGGTTGAGAGTAGATAACGTTCGTGTTGTGGGAGGACTTATCAGACCTCCAAAGTCAACTTCTTAGTCTGACCAAAGTCAACTTCTGGTTCCGGCCGTGTTGCACCGTAAATGTGGTTTCAAAGAAAAACCTAAAATTCCGTCAAATTTTGTGGTTTAACTACTTTTACGTGGATGCCTATCTTCTAATTATAGTACGGATTTGTTACTTTGTCAGATTATGCTAAAATGATCCACGTAAATGGTTTAAAATTTTTTTGAGGTTCATTGAAATTTGAGGTCGTAGCCTCGGTAGGCAAAGACAACCAACTGTTTACTTACCTAAGTGGGGTGTCTTTGCCCACACAGAAAATTTAATAAATAATAAATTTTAATAATTTTAGTAAACAAAATTGGTCGAGGTGGGCAGTGTTGCCCTTTGGATTTTCGTCCTAGTGTCAGTATATGGTTACATTGAAATTTAAGGGGGGATGCGAAAAGTTGCCCTAAGTCAGAGTGACTTTGCCCACCCCATTTTTTTGCTTAAAAAACAAACCAGTAGGCCATCATCACTGATGTGGGCAATGTTGCCCTTTGAATCTTTTTCAAGTGTCAGTATTTGATTTGCAGTGAAACTTAGGGGGGTGGCAAAGTTGCCCTAAAGTCACTGTGACTTTGCCCACCCCATTTTTCCATAAAAAAACAAAAAAGTAAAACTCATTAAATAAAAAGAGTACTACAGTATGGTAGTCCTAGACAAGACTCGAACATCACATGTTAAAAATTGGTTGCACACCCATTTGTCTGCAAGTTACCGCCATTTGAAGTTCAAATGTGGGCAAAGCCACCCCATCAGACGGTAAACGTCATTATTAACAATAATAGCCTAATCGAATTCACGCACTTCAGAAAAAGTATGCAGTCGACTCACACCCTGCATTAAAACTCCTATTTTGAAGCCCACTACAAAAGTAATGTAGTAATAAATAAAGTTAAACGTGTTGCCTCACACACCAGTAATGTTGAATTATTGCAGCATGAATTTCATTACATCTTGCAAAAGTATGTTGAGAATGGGTTTCCACTCGGGTACGTTAACAAATTTTTTTTCAAATGCTTTGACCCCACAAAACGCCCCCCTACGAGTTTCATTGCTCTGCCTTACTTCAAAGGCATCTCTGAAGTCCTTAAGAAGAAACTTAATATCAATAACATCCGACTTGTTGCAAACAGCCACCAAAATATTAAGCCGCTGACCATGCACCATGAAAATAAAAACAGTAACAAATCAGACGACATGCTTTTCACATGCAATACTGTTTATCGAATTCCCTGTATGGAGCCAACCTGTACTGCTACGTAGGACAATCCCTTCAAAAACTTAAGGAACGTATGGTATCCCATAAATCAAACTTCAAATTAAAAGTCGAATCAAATTCTTTAGTGAAACACTGCCTTTCAACAGGCAAGTCGCCATACAAATACGCAACAGGCCACACCCCCGACTTGGACAAGGTCCAAATCTTGTTTCGAGAAAAATACACCAGGGTACGAATTAATCTAGAAACGCTTGTCATCCATACACATACACCGCCTGTACATAACCACTTAGTGTCAGATAATAAACTTCTAAAAGAATATTTTCCTGAAATTAAAATACTTAAACTAGACTCTTTTACCAGGCATATTGTAAAACCCACATAACAAATGCATCGCACCTTTGAAACACGTGACCCCGATTTGCATACACCTTGCCTTGCGACGTGGCATCCCAAAGGAGTAGGTGGATCGTTGCTTTTCGACTTCCATTTCTGCCTCTTTTGAGGGGAGAAATTGGTGGATTTTATCCGTTTTAAATTACTGTTTTATGATTTTAATATAGGTTGACTTAGTGGCGTTTGCCATGCTTTAATTTTATCGGTAACCTGAAGACGAAAATTGATAATTTTCGAAACGTTGTTTGTATTTTTATGTAGCAGTGCTTGGTTTGCCTTCAGATAACCTATTACTGTGCTTTTTCCTCCATTTGTCATTTTGAACCATTTTGCTGTTGTCATGTTTTACCCTAAGCATCCTATATTTAAGTGGCTTCATCCTATCATTCCTTCTCAATTTGTACATATTTTTAGGCAGCTCACTAAGGAATGTTGCAGGCTTATTCACATAGCTGAAAAAATCAAATTCTTGAAGTCATGTTTGTTTCATGGTGTGATTCCATCTTCACTGTTTAAAAAGCAAGCTTTCACGAATTCTCGTGCTAAACGCATTTCACTTGAGGCACAGGCACTCTCAGTGAGTGCTATTCTTACACAACACTATGCTGACCTACATTTGTTAAAAAATTCTCACCATAACAAGTTAAAACGTATTATTTTTTTTTCACAACCACCCACACTCATTCAGCAATTTTTAGCTGCCCTACGGGATTTTTCTGCTATGGCTTCCTGCTATTTCCAAAATGCACTTAACATTAAACTGCATACGTTGTTATCCTCTAATTTATCGAAATTTGCAATGTCACTTTCGCAAGAACACACATTAATCCACATTTCTGTTCCCCCCCTCCCCCCATCCATCCCTGCTAAATTGTCGGCTCCTCCGTCTAAATCCAAAGAACAGTCGTTCCCCACAAATGCATAGCTGCACAACCTTTCTCGTAAGGAATTCGACCCACCAACACTTAATTTGCTTAAGAAGGACCTAAAATTTGTACCTACACCAAAAATTGGCAACTTGTCCCATTCTTTTGCGCCAAGCTTGAAGCAGGGCTTTCATTTGTACCGTATCATTCCGAAGTCCGTGGTGCAGCACATTCTGCACTGCGCAATTCCAAGCAGCATTTAATCCCAAACCTCTCTCTCAAAGAAATTACTGCCATTCGTGCCCTCAAATCCGTTCCATCCATAACCAACTGAAAAGCAGACAAATGCACTGCTACCGTCATACTAGACACTTTGGAACTCGAAGCTAACATACTTAATGAACTCAACAATGACCCTATTTACAAAAAGCTCCCTTTCAACCCATTAAGCAAATACAACAATCGTGTTAAAAAATTCCTTAAAGCCCTTGTAACCAAAGACAGAATTACACCAGAATTTGTTGAAAAATATTAGAAAGTCGACCACCACCCCCCTTGTATTTTCCCCCAGATAAAGACCCACAAGCCTGGTTTTCCTCTCAGGTTAATCACGAGTGGGAAGACTACCCCCAACATTGAGCTTGCGTGCATCCATAAACCCATTCTAAAAGAACTCGCTGAGGGGCGCCATACTACCCCCTATGCACTCAAAATTGTTCACGACCTGGAAGAATCTCAAGTGCCTCCAGGGTTTGAATTTGTTTCCTTTGATCTCGAAAAAATGTTTCCATCATTGGACCAAGAGCTTATCCTTATGAAAATCTCTCGAAAATTAACAAACGAACCCTCCCCCTTACCCCTCACTCCTCAAGCTTAGGTGGGATAATGATACTTTCATCAGTGCAGTAGAAGTCTTTTTTAAAACCACCTTCTTTGAGTATGGAGGCAAATATTACCAACAAATCAATGTTGTACCGATGGGAAGCCCACTTTTAACTTTCTTTTGTGACATAGTCCTGAATACAGTCGACAATGGTTGGAAAATTTCCACAAATTAAATATTACAAGCGATACATCGACGATAGTGTAGCACTCTACCAACACAACTTAAGTTATTAATCCTTGATTTTCTCAACAGCATCACTAAATCACTCACTTACATTATGGAGTCCTCTAAAACAATGCCATCCCATTTGTAGATGTAAACGTCATTATTAACGATAATAGCCTACTCGCACCCTGCATTACAACTCCTATATTGATGCCCACTACAAAAGTAATGTAGTAATAAATGAAGTTACACACACCAGTAGGCTAATGCTGACTTATTGCAGCATGAATTTCATTACATCTTGCAAAAGTATGTTGAGAATGGGTTCCCACTCTGGCACCTTAACAAATTAATTTCAAAAGCTTTGACCCCAAAACGCCCCCCTCCCCCTCTACTTGTTTCATTGCTCTGCCTTACTTCAAAGGCATCTCTGAAGTCCCTAAGAAGAAACTTAACATCGATAACATCTAACTTATTTCAAACAGCCACCAAAATATTAAGCAGCTGACCATGCACCATGAAAATAAAAACAATAACAAATCATACAACATGTTTTCCACACGCAATATTGTTATCGAATTCCCTGTACCGAGCCAACCTGTACTGCTACATATGTTTGACAATTTCTTCAAAAACTTAAGGAACGTATGGCATCCCATAAATCAAACTTCAAATTAAAAGTCGAATCAAATTCTTTAGTGCAACACTGCCTTTCAACAAGTAAGTCGCCAGACAAATATGCAACAGGCCACACCCCCGACTTGGAAAAGGTTCAAATTCTGTTTCGAGAAATAAACACTAAAGCGCGAATTAATCTAGAAACGCTTGTCATCCATACACATACCCCACCTGTACATAACCACTTAGTGCCAGATAATAGATTCTAAAAGAATATTTTCCTGTAATTAAAACACTTAAACTCGACTCTTTTGCCAGGAATATTGTAAAACCCACATAACGAATGCATCGCACCTATGAAACACGTGACGCCGATTTGCATACACCTTGCCTTGCGACGTAGCATCCCAACGGAGCAGCTGGGTCGTTGCTTTTCGGCTACCATTTCTGCCTATTTTGAGGGGAGAAATTGATGGTTTTTATCCGTTGTAAATGACTGTTTTATGCTTTTAATATAGGTCGACTTAGTGGCTTTTTCCATGCTTTAATCCTACTGGTAACCTGAAGACGAAAATTGATAATTTTCGAAACGTTGTTTGTATTTTTATGTAGCACTGCTTGGTTTGCCTTCACATAATAATAAAATGACGAATTAGCAACATTTTTGGGTCCCAAAATCGGAGTGCTTTTTAAAAGTGCAATAAAGGAAGTTATGATACTATTGCTTTTTTCCACACCACTAAGGAGGTAAAGCATACAGCAGGCTTTTTTTAACGTGGTTTCCCCAGTAGGCATAATCCATGTGGCTCGTAGATCATCGTTATCTGATTTTGCAAGCTCTTCTTTTCCCCAATCTAATTTTTCTTTCGTTCTCCGTTTTGTTTTCTAGAATTTTCCTTTTACTAGCGGCTTTTTTCTCTAGTCTAGCCACTCTTTGCTCCTTTGCTTCTCGAGCTTCAGCATTTCTTTTTCTAGTGGCTTTTTCTTTAACCTCTCTTCCCTCTGTGCCTCGGTTTCCTGGGCACGGCATTTACTCATTCTAGTTGCAACTTTCGTTAAACTATCTTCTGTCTGTGTCTCTGTTTCCTGCGTGCAAGATTTACTCATACTAGTGGCTTTTTTCTTCAGTTTAGCTTCTCTCCGCATATCCGTTTCAAGCGCACAAACTTTTTCTTGCTGTTCACGTCTTTCTTTCCAATCTCCTTCTTCCATGCCTCAAAATTCTCCAACTTTCTCCAGCATTTCTCCAATACGGCAGACCTGCGGACGGCCTTTTGTTCTCTTCGGCTATTTTTGCTTCTGTCAGTTTTTGCAATTCTTGCTCTTCCAACTGGAGAGACATTTTTTCCTCTACGCTCTACATGCCCACATCCGAGTCGAAATCGTCCATGTATTCGTCTGAAGCACCGGTATCGTAGTGGCCAATGGCTAGAGTATCTTCGCCGTTGTCCAGGCAAAATCTCTTGTCATAACGCGAGAGGAGGGATTTGAATATTCTGACGGTCCTCAGTTCATTGCTGACGCTTGAAATCTTAGCCCAGCTTCTCTTCGGTAGTGCATCGGAGTTTAGGGCCGCTTTGTAGTCGTCGACACTCTAATGTTTCTTCACGAACGAGTTTTGTATACCCTTCAATTTCTTGATATATTCTTTTTTCAGAGGTTTAATAGAGTACATTTTTGACCTGAGTCCGCTGAACTTTAGGATGGGGATGCCACCCATTTCGTCTTTCATTTTCTCCAACACTTGTTTGTTCATGCTGGAGAAGTGGGGATGAGTCGACGGGTAGATGCTCGTGTCGAAACAGTCTTTGTCAGCGAGCATGATGCAGTATATGTGTTAATTGGTATCACAAAATACGAAGTTTTGCAGAAGTCACCTTGCTAGTGAGCTGTTAGCTCAGTGGGCCTTTGCCTTAGTGTTAGTGAGCTCATAGCTCAGTTTGCCTTGCCATATTTTTGTAAAGGGAAGATACCACTTCCTGTCTGAGGGGAAGTGTTTTCTTCTCTCCATGACTTCCAACCAAGAAGGTTGTGTTGGTTTGTGCTATTACATTTTGTGTTGACTATTTTATTCAAAATGCAGGAAGCTTTTATCTTACAAACTGTAAGTAGACAACTTTTGTTCAATGTGTGCATACCATGAAGATTAATGCCAGTGATAATACACCTGGTTAAATCTAAGCTTAAGATAGTTCCCAGTATTGATGATGATGTTATTAGGCCTAACTGCATTAGGCTTAACTCAACTCCATAAAGCTGAAGTACCAAGGAAGTCCAAAAGTTGGGTTCTGTATATTGCTTTGCTTATGACATTAATGATAATATTTCTCCTTTGTTTACTCCAATCAAGGAGTTTTTTTCTTCAGGGTTATGGGCCCAGACATTGCTAAGCCATAGAATAATCCAGCTGATATCAAGAAGTATTTATAGTGTTGAATTTTTGACAAGATGGTGGACTCATTGCATGGATTCAGGAAGGAGCCGGAAATGCATATTCAAATTAAGAACCAAATATGATGACATGCCAGAGCTTAGGCCTTGCTTAAGGTAGGAGAGGTTTTGGTTTTCGACAATCCTAGATAGTTTTGCGTGGGATTCAGATAGCATACCCAGAGAGAAACCACGTGCTGTAAAATGTCTGGTGGAGCCCTATAAAACTGTATGGGAATATGCATGGCCTTATACCACTCTATAGTAATAGGTATTGGAGATAACCCATTTAAACGTGATAATTCTGGGAAGGTGTGATTGTGTTAGCCTGTACTACCTATTGACATTTAGAAAAGAAAACACACTTAACTGTAAAGAATGTGGAAGGCCCATTGTGTTTATTAAGGAAGCATACAAATGTATATATAATGCCCTAGTTGGACAGTCAGGGAACCAGAGATACTCCACTCAAGTGTAAACTGTAACGGTTGGTCAATAGGGTAGCACGTACTGTTGCAGGTAGACACAGTAAAGAAAACCAGATAACTGCTGAATACGTGGTAGGCATAAGTGTACATACTACCGAAGATGCATGGGAGAGAAACCAGATTACTGGTTTAGTACATGGTACATCATAGTGTTACTACAAGTGTGGACTGGAGAGAAACCGTTAAATTGTATACTATATGGTAATACTATATTTCTGTAAGGGCACGTACAGAAGAAGAGAGAAACAACCTTTAAATGTGCATTACTCCTTTGCTTTTAAGGTATCGTTTTTTTTTTACGAACATTTAGAATATTTAGGGTTTTTTTAAATCATTTGTTGGAAGCCAAGCCAAGCTTTACGATTTGGTGAATGCAGTGTAAGTTCGCACACATCAGTGTTTATATTTTGGGAAACACATAAACTGCCACAATGTTTAACTCTAGTGATGCAAGTAGTGGGTTAACGTTACGTTTTTCAAAACTAAATGATAGAAATTACCGCTCATGGAAATTTGATATGCGGATGTTTCTTTTGGAACGTGGCTTATTTGGTTTTGTGAATAAGTCTAAACCCGAGGCGGCACCTACTGCTCAGGAAGAAGAGGCAAACCCAGGCGCTACACGGGCATATGAATTTAGGGAGTCACGTGCTTTAGCAACTATCGCTTTAGGTTTGGAAAGTCATCAAATGGTTCTGATCAGAACATGTACGACTGCAAGTGAAGCGTGGGAATCCTTGTCTGCTGTTTACGAGCCCAAATCACGTGCTCGTATAGGACATTTACGGAAGGAGTTTGTGTTACTAAAAATGGAACAAGGTGAATCCATGGCAAAGTACTTATCTCGTATACAAAATTCCGTTTCTGATTTAGCAGATGCTGGGAAAGATTTCCCTGAAGAGGAAGAGGCATATCAGCTGATATGTGGTTTACCATCGGGTTGGGATTCAGTGGTTCAACGCCTTTATGCCCTAGATGATGCTGAATTCATACCGAAAGCTATAAAAGAACATCTGTTCAACGAATATGAAAGACGAAACCCAACAATGCACGGGACAGTTACTGAAGATGTGGATGTATATTCTTCAGCTATTGTGTCTCCGTAACGAAGATCTTTTTCCAGAGGAGGAAGAGGACGGGGTAGAGGAAGGCAAAACACAAAAAGTCCAAGTAGACAGTAATCCTCTCTCAAGAAGAGCTTCAAGTGTTATTCATGTGGAGGAGAAGGACACTACGCCCGAAATTGTCCCTCAGCTTTGCACCCTTCAGTCCCAGAAACCTCACCTAGACAACGGTCGCATGGAGGTCGACATGAAGCTGAAGCATTGTATGTAGAAGCCTTGGTTACTTCGGCCACGGAAGCTGAGTGGACCTTCGACACAGCAGCCACTCACCA
Source organism: Lithobius niger (assembly GCA_023313725.1). NCBI lineage: Eukaryota > Metazoa > Arthropoda > Chilopoda > Lithobiomorpha > Lithobiidae > Lithobius > Lithobius niger. Next base: position 15,739 of record JAHWFP010169554.1, read on the forward strand.
CTTCTGCAATACTCGAAGCTGGTTCTCCAAATTCAAGCGAGTAAATGTGAAACCCGCATCCCTTGCAGAAGGTACCTCAAGAATAGACGGTATTGGTGAAGTAGCCCTAGAAGTTGCTGTGAATGGGAAGAACACTGACATCATTTTACGCGACGTCATGTATGCACCCAACATGGGGAGGAATTTGATCTCCGGCTTCAGGATTTTTCAGAATGGTCATAAAATAAGTACAAATGATCATGGTCTCGTAGTTTCCAATACTGCGAATAAGTTATACATGGAAGCCATTACAGAAGGTCAGTTCTTTATAGTTCGGGGAAAGATTTTGGTTAGTGCATCTGATAGTGGAGTTGCGGAAACTTCAAGCAAGAAGACGCAAAATGTTCCCAATACACCGCATGCATTCGTCCATCCAGGAAATGAAATCGTGACGCCATGCACGACTAAAAGCAAAAACGAAGGATCATCAAACTCGAAGACTGATTCGCTATTATGGGGGGGGGGGGTAAGATGAGGCTATTATGGCATGAACGCCTTGGCCATATGAACTTCCAATCCATAAGGAAGATGGTAACGAGCCAGAAAGTACGAGGAGTCACCACACTATTTCAACTAACCCCGATCTGTGCTGCTTGTTGACTAGGGTAATCGACAAAGACAAGACATGTTACGCTTATCCAGAGAAGTGCCAAAGCGCCACTGGAATTTGTACATTCAGACGTCTGGGGTCCGTCGCCAGTTGCATCATGGGGCGGTGCAAGATACTTTATCACCTTCATTAATGATTTTTTGAGGAGATGTAAAGTGTTCATCATGAAGACAAAAGACGAAGCTTTTACCAAGTTCAAAGAATACTTAGCCCAATCCGAACGGGAAACAGGATTGAAATTAAAAAGACTCAGTACAGACAACGGCATGGAGTTTTGCGCCGGATATTTTCAAGAGGAATTGAAAAAACTGGGTATCCAAGCAGAAAGGACCAACGCATATAGCCCTCAGATGAATGGCGTAGCAGAAAGACTCAACCGCACTTTACTAGACAGTGTTAGAACAGTGCTGATTTCTGCCAAACTTTCCGGAGAATGGTGGGCAGAACTAGTGCTCACCGCTGCTCATCAGAAAAATAAGACGGCACACTCTGGGGTGAATGACGAAATCCCAGACACCCTTTGTTTTGGTCGACAACCAAGCGTGAACTACTTGCGTTGTATCGGATGCTTATGCTTCGTGCATAACGACAAACGTCCTAAGAGTAAACTTCAACCTAGAGCGAAATTGGGTGTACTAATAGGATATGCCTTCAACACGAGAGGTTATCGAATTTGGTGCCCAGATGAAGGAACCAAGATCCAAGTAACTCAAAGTGTTCGCTTTGATGAAAAACGCAACGGTACAGAAGCCCTTCGGAATACAAGAAAACAGGACATTGTGGAGTTTACCCTAGAAGAAGATGAACCTGTGAGAACGACCAAAGTCAGAAAACCACAAGAAGTACAGGAACAGACATCTCTAAAGAGAGAAGTTGTTGGCAAGACGCAACCCACTCAAAGCCAACAAGTTGACACTGCCATTCACTGCGTACCAGCACCCGGATGGGAGCGTGAAGTTGTCATCAGACCATCGGACCCAAATAGAGCCGATATCTATTATAGATACAAAGGGGGTCCACGCCAAAGATCGTTTGCCGACGTCGGGAAGTTTTGTATCAAACAACAAATACCGTTTGAGGTCCATATGTTTGATTTTAGTAAAAAGAATAGAGTGCCTGCAACTGGAGCTGAGGTTGTCGTCTCAAACCTAACCATACGTGCAAACCCAGTGGAAGGCATGCCGGGAGACGCGGAAGGTCCCAAGGATGATGATATATTTTAGGATACCTTTGAAGACTTGGCTTCTGGAAGTACCTAAGACAACATAGAAGAAAATGTATTTGGGGAGGACTTTCGCCCTGAAGCACTCTTTGTACAGAATTCCCCTTACCACATACTTACGAAGAAGCAGTACGATCTCCTCAGTCACAACACTGGAAGAAAGCCATGCAGGAGGAGATTGATACCCTCAACGAAAGAGGGGTGTATACTGATGTTCCAAAGCCAGTGAATAAGAAGATAATAGGATCAAAATGGGTTTATGCTATAAAGCAGGATGCTCAAGGAAAACCTGTCAAGTACCGAGCAAGATTAGTTGCCCAAGGGCACATGCAAAAGAAGAACTTCGATTACTTCGAGACCTTCTCACCAGTTATTGTGTTCACGCTAGTGCGATTTTTCTTCGTTCTCCTCGTAGCCTGCTATGGTTGGGTGAACTGCCACCTTGACATAAAGTGCGCGTACCTTTATGGTACCCTGGACGAGGAGACTTACCTGCGGCCAGCACCAGGATATAGAACGTCGGCCAACGTTGCCTGGAAACTTCGCAAACCCTCTACGGTCTCCACCAATCTGGAAGACAATGGTTTGCCGAGTTAGACGCAACGTTCGAATACCTTGGATTCGACAAGCTACGCTCGACCAATTGTATTTACACTTATAAGAAGAAAGCTGTAGTACTTGTATACGTCGATGATCTGGCAATTTTTGCTAAGAATCGCAACACTCTAGCAGAGATCACTGAACTACTCGCTGGAAAATACCAAGTCAAGAACCTTGGTGAAATGCGTCGTTTCTTAGGAGTAGAGTTTGAAAAGAAAAACGGGAAGTGGACCATACACCAGCGCACGTACATATAAGGCCTTACAAAACGTTTTGAATTACAAGATGCTACAAAAGTTCTAGTTCCTCTCGATGCCGGAGTTGGCCTGCGTAGAGATGGGAAACAAGGGATAGGGGCGGTTGACTCTACCAAGTACAGATCCTTGGTCGGAGCACTGATGTTCCTTGCTTCAATAACCCGTCCAGACTTACTCTTTGCTGTTACTGCCTTATCGCAATTTAATTCTTGCCCAACCAGTGATAAATGGCGCATGTTGCAGAAAATATTGGTGTATGCAAATTGTACTAAGAATTTTGGCCTTTGTTGTCCTTTCATTAGTGGACCACCAGCCCTCAAGTTTTATTCCGATAGTTCCTGGGCATCCAACCTAGAAGACAGAAGATCCTGGTCAGGATATATAGGATATCTTTCAGGAGTACCAATCACTTGGAGAGCCCACAAACAGAAGTGTGTAGCTCTGTCCACAATGGAATCTGAATTCATCGGTTTATCAACTACAGTTGTCGAAGTGAAGTGGTTGTTTGCCATCATCCAAGAACTCGCATGGTTGCAGGTAACCATGCCTATCATAATCTTATATGACAATGAGGCAGCGATTGCATATTCAACGAACAATCATGAACATAATTATGCAATCTGAACACATCGATTTAAGATACAAGTTCGTCCGTGAAGCTATCAACGATGTGGTATGCCGAGTGCAGTATGTTAGTACCCGAGAGAACATTGCTGACATCTTCTCTAAGCCATTGCCTCGAGTGCCATTCGAACAATTACGACGTGCGATGATTGCCTAATACATCATTATAGACTGTATGATGTAAAGAAGTGTAAAAGTGAATTTATTTATACATGTAGGCAGCCAGGTGAATTTTGCAAAAAGGGGTGGAATGTTAGTGGGTATCACAAAACAGCAAGTTTTGCAGAAGTCACCTTGCTAGTGAGCTGTTAGCTCAGTTGGCCTAGCCATATTTTTTGTAAAGGGAAGATACCACTTCCTGTCTGAGGGGAAGTGTTTTCTTCTCTCCATGACTTCCAACCAAGAATGTTGTGTTGGTTTGTGCTATTACATTTTGTGTTGACTATTTTATTCAAAATGCAGGAAGTTTTTGTTATCTTACAAACTGTAAGTAGAAAACTTTTGTTCAATGTGTGCATGCCATGAAGATTAATCCCAGTGATAATAAACCTGGTTAAATCTAAGCTGAAGATAGTTCCCATTATTGATGATGATGTTATTAGGCCTAACTGCATTAGTCTTAACTCAACTCCATAAACCTGAAGTACCAAGGAAGTCCTAAAGCTGGGTTCTGTAGATTGCTTTGCTTATGACATTAATGATATTATTTCTCCTTTGTTTAATCCAATCAAGGAGTTTATTTCTTCAATATGTCCCCCGTTTCGATTCCGTCGCAGAGGCTGTCCATGTCCGTGAAAAGGAGTTTGGCGCAGTCTTCGTAATTCGGCCTAATTTACTCATAGTGGAACTCGAACAAGAAAAGTTTGGAGAGTTCCAGTATGATAAATACGGAGTAGGTCGGAAGATCACAAAGTGCGCGATGAACGCAGCGGTTGAGTTGTACCTGGTTTGCGCTTAGGATCTTGAAGGATTCAGCGTGTGGTTGGGAAGTGTATTTCAGCGCTGTTTTCTTGTCGGTGCACATCTTCATGTCGAGGAAACTTTGCTTATTCTCCATGGTTTTTCCCGAAACCGAATTATTCAGCAATTTGAATTAGTCTTTAGAGAAAGGAGCGGTTTGTTCTTGCTTTTTTTTTGGCGGTGTTGAATTAGATGTAAGTTTCATCCTTGGTCTTTGGTTAAAGTCTGAGACTCTTCGAATACGCCGAAGAACTAGTCCGTGCCGGCGGTAGAATTTCAAGGTCCTGTAGTGACCTCTTCTTGTGCAGAAGGTTCGTGACAAGTTTGGTGTTGGATGAGGACTAGATCTTGTAGTTTAAATCTTCCACCAGATTCAGAGAATAAGGGGGATCAGCTCCTTTTCAATGTCGATCTTCTCCAGAGCTTGTGGATAATCGTTGTGCACGTCGTGCAACTCTTTGGGGTACTTGAGGTGCACTTCCAGTATATACCTCACGTCAGCATCATTCGGTATAGTGTCTACGTCCAGTGTTCTGATCTCCTTCCTGGTTAGATAACGGAACTTGTCGTAGGGGCGATAAGCACACATGGCCAAACCAGGTTATTCATATCCCAGTCCATTATGTATAGGGAGGGTTTGCTAGGGACGTAAAGAGACAGGTATTTTTCTTGCTTTCAAATGCCTCTTTGCGATGAACGACATTCCGCCTCTGGTACCGGACAATATGAAATTGTGCTTCCCGACGTGCGTGAATAGCTCCTACTCTTGCTCCTACATCCTAAAGACAGCTGCCCAGCTGTACCCTGGAGTGCAGATGTAATTGCAGGGGTCCAGCTTGTTGTTTTCAAGGCACAATTTTCGAAAAATCTTGAAAGACGTCGGCAAGCAGGAACACGTCGGTCATTTAGTATAGCATTTGGAAGAGCAGCTTCTCTGTATTTCCCACTGATATGGCAATGATCCCTCACTTTATTATCAATGAGCCATACTTTAGATTCCCGTCGATATTTGCTTTCTTGTAACACTTCTTGAAGCTTTCCCGCAATAATGCCAAATGCGGGCATTCTTGAAATCGGTTTCTTCGGATGTGGTGAAGTGGAGGGGTTTTCCATTTTTTAGCATGTTCGCGTAATATCAAGTTTTTTCTTCTCTACATTTATAAAATGCATCTTCTCCCAAATGATAGTTGTGACGTATAATCTTCCAGTCGTGTCTCACCAGGGCGTAGCCGAAACTCCAAGGAATGTGTTCATGGATTTAGTTGGTTGAACTCGTCAAAGCATCGGGTAGAGCAGTCTGGATGGGGCGAAGGAGACATTAAAAATCGGCGTATATGATGTGGGGGAAGGGGTTTTGACGGCTAAAGTGTTTGAGTTTGAATGAGAGAGAGCTTTCTCCTGGCTTCTTGAATCTAAGAGCTTGTACAGAGTTAATTTTGACGCATTCTTTCCTATGGGCCAGTAGCATCCTTTATCTTCCGAAACCTGCAAAACAATTCCTACAATAGAACTCGGCGTTGGAGCCCGAACCTCAATAGCGTAGAAAAGCAGCTGCATCGATAATGGTGCAGTAATGGGTGTTTAAGGTTTTCGAATCTTCGTCGTCGTTGTCGTACAGATAGAGAGGGTCGATCAGAATTCCGTCCAAGTTTTTAGAGAAGTGAAGTTGGTGTAACTCCTCTTCACGGCTATAACCAATGATGTTAATTGATAGATCGTTCTCTTTTTCGAACTTGTCGATTTCGGCGATGTTAGTAGGGTAGGATAAGGTGGTAATCTTCCGGGTCCACGTTATCCAACTGCAAATCCACGGCCAGTATGGAATACCAGAAAGCATTTCTGATCGTCTAAATTTTGAACGTTTACTATCGCTTTCGTCTTGCCTTCGAACGCTTTTGGTAGAGGGATGTACGACAATGCTCGTAGCTGCTTATACCTTGACACTCTGATTAGTAGGTTATGGGTGCGAAATATAACCAAGCTACTGCCCCGTTCGGCGAAAGCGTCGATGGAGTCTTGTATTTTTGCAAAGGCATCGTCCAGCAGAGCGGAAGTGTCGTTAGGATTATGTATTTCGGAATATCTTGACCATAATCCCTCTTGAATGAATATTCTGTCCCTAGTAAACTAGTAAACTAGTGTCCCTAGTGTCCCTAGTAAACCCAAGTTGAGCTGGGCTTTGCAATTTACCAACTAGCGTAAACAAACTTCCAGCATCGCTTGTAGTGCCATGCGTATAGATAAGAGGAATTGAAGCGGCTAGCCGAAGATGCATTCTTCAACTAGAGGCATCTCAATACTGCCGGTGGCCCAATCTTTCATCTCGAGGTGGGGTGATTGGCTCTTGAGGAAGTCAGGTAGCTTGTCATAGAAGCAAGTATCCTACATTCTTCCGCATCAAATGGGTGATGGTACCGTTGGTGTTCCGACAGTTCGGCTTGAGATGGGAAAATGATAGCGAAGTACACACCCGTTAAAGTTTTCTTTTCCATTCTGAAAATATAAAATATTTATCCTTTTATAGTGATGAGGAAGAATAAATTGAGTAAGAGAAAAAAATTGAGGAAGGGAAGAAACGACATATTTTTTTAATGTTTATTACATTGAAATAGTTTTACAAAGGAAAAAAGGGAAGAAAGTATTTATTTAAGATTGCTAATGTTGTGCGTCCAACTGTCGTACTTGGAGTCATAGCCCTTCCGTATAACGAAGTAAAGCATTTTCCCATCATTTCCTTTTTTCTTACGCAATACATGTTCTATTAAAAACGAATCGGGAACTAGAGTTTTTTGAAGTTCCAGTTCGTTAAAACCTGTGAGCACTGGTTCACCCGACTCATTCTTTAAAAGATAAGTAACCGGTTGGGTTTTTGTACTTTACGGTTCGTAAAAACTTCATTAGTAAAATTTTGTAAGTACCCCTTAGCGAAAATTTTCTTAACTTTAGAAATCCTGACTTTATTTCCCAATGCAAATTAACTTGGGTTTGTTCAACAACTGTTTAGTACTAGGCCGTCTCAACAACAGTTCGTGACAACAGTTAGTTCCAACAGTTCGTAAGTTTTATGGTGGAATGAACCATGTTACTGTAAGTGGAAACTAACTCGTAGTATAATGTGCGTCCACTCGTAAGTCCCCTGCCTCTTGAATCTTTTTCACATTCGAGTTTTCAGCGTTCGGTTGAAACATTCTACTACACTCGCTTTCTTCTCAGAGTACGTAGAGTACATGTTGATGTTATGACGCTTGAGTAGAGCTTTGAAGTCTTTATTGTAGAACTCACTACCTAAATCAACTTGTAAATTTTTAGGGGGTGTTGCTCCTGCAAGTATTTTCTTGAAAGCTTTGGTAACGTCTAAACCGGATTTAGATTTAAGGGGAATGCACCAAGCTAACTTAGACATGACGTTAATGCAGGTTAGAAGTTAGTTAAACCCTTTATTTAGGTTAGCGTAAGGTATAACTTCAACCAAATCATCCTTCCCTAGATCGTTCACGCACAGTACAATCACAGTAAGTCTCAAAAAAAATTTCCGGGTTGGTTTGTGAAGTTCTCTTACGAGTTGATCCATTTTGTTTTATTTCCCATTTTGAACTTTAGTTTTGGTTTTATGACTTTCTTATAAATGGAAGCGGCTATTTTTTACCTCCACAACAGAGAAGTATCATCTCTCACTCTTTGAGCGTCGGGAATTAGAACTTCATCGGTGGCGTGCCGATCTTTTAAGTCCAAACTCTCGGAGTAGGCGATGTTAAGTTCTTTGCACGCTTCGTCTGGATTAATTTCCGGATTTCGTCGAGCCAATCTTTTTTCCAGTTTGGTTCCCTGGTCGCAGTACTCGTAGCCCGGTAAATGCATTTCGATCGGTCACTTATCTATGATTTTGTGTACGATTTCTTTTACAGACTTGATAAGGAAGTTCTTTTCCTCCTGCATGCCTCGCAAAATACAACTTGCATCTGTCTGTTATTTTTTGCAGTGATAATAACGGATGGTTCGGGGACGTTTGAAGTGCAATGTTTGCATTTGACACAGTACTTCATATTGCTATTTTTTGTTTCCATGGTTCTTTGTTTTATATACGATTTTTTCTAACCTAAACCTACATTTTGGTAAGCCAACCTTTTTTCTTGAGCATTCATGAGTTGTCTTTGCTACATTTCTGATAAAATTTCGACTATCTCGTTTCTATGTCCGTCGTGGCCTACCAAAGCTGATTTATACAAAAGCCTGAGTCGCGTTATCAAGTCATTGGGGTCATCGTAATATTTGCAATCGACTCTGCTCGAATAACCCGCATTTTTAACCATGCCTGTCCCTTTCTTCTTCGATTTCGTGTCTTCCCAAATCGGACCGATAATACACTTGTACTTGGTGCTACGATTAGATTTGGGTTTATGAGTAGCTGGGTCGTTGTTGTGATAAACAGCGTTAGTATTTTTTAACATGGCCACGTAAGCTGCCGTAACTTCTAGCGCAAGGGAGGTTTCTATCAAATCTTTGAAAACTAGCAAATTCCAAAGCCCCCGTCTCTGAACGTATTGCTCCCCCTCAACCACTACATCATTCTGAAAAATTTTACCACTTTATTAGCGAAGGTCAGCTCCCATATCTAGTATCATATTGTAGTCCGAATACTGGGTCAGTCTCCTTTGGATTTTCGAAAAACTTTATCAAGATATATTTATCAGTTTCTCCAATTGCCTAGCTAAGTAACAAACTATAGAGGGACCTTACAGTGACTATGTTAGGGAGTTCCGGTGGGGTAGAAATGCATCAATGTTGTATTGCAGAATATAAAGGGGTGTCTTCAGGACCAGTGCTCGTAGACGTGTATTCAGTTTTTGGTCTCGAGGAATTCACAACATAGGAGTTTGAGCAGCTGGAAATGAATATTCGACGCGACTGAAATCGAGAGGGGTTGACAATGTCTTCTCAATAGCAGTAACGGCTTGAGAAGGGGATGATGATAAACACAATGCTTTGTAGTCATCCTGGTGAGTTACTCTTTTAAAGCATTACTTGGTTGGGTGTGCTGTGCTAGAGTTTTTACACCACTGATTGATGATGGTTTACTCTAGTACTCTAGTACCAACTGCCGGTTTAAGTGTGCATCTACCGACCTAAAAATTCTTGTAGCGATTCTTCTTGTTCTCCCACCCAAACGTTGATTTAAAAACATTTTAGTTAAACGTATTTTGAATTTTATGATTTTTGTTTTGTCTCCATTCTTTTGTTTAATAGGCAAAAACGAACGTTTGTATATCCTCTCGTTTAACGCTTTGTTAATGGACAAAAAAATGTAAGGCTTTTTACAACAATTTTGACACAACGTTTTAAAGTCTGAACTTTCCATGTCAGGGCCAACGTGGTTTTCGTAAACCTGTTTTAAATTTAACTCATCAATGGGGAAATGGATAATTAAATTTGCATACTCTCTGACTACTTGTTCAGGAATTCTTGTGTAAAATTGACTGCAATAAAAAGCATCGGTGTGTGAATGACACCCTTGAGCGAAGTTACGTTCAATGTTTTTTGTTTGTCTAAAAGGCAATCGTCAAACACACTCAGGTTTCGAAAGTTTGGATCCAGTTCTTTGGGAGGAATTGAATCAATTTATGAATCATGAAAAAAGCGACATTCCATCCAATGATTTCCTCAATTTAATCAAATATGGACTGCAAAGCTTTGTACTTTGATTGACATAAAGTTTTATTGTAAATAAATAAGCAGTCTTAGTGGAGCCATCTTTCATTACAGATGAAATTAAACAATAAGTTAGATTTTCCGAAATTTGCGTGCCTTATAATTAGACATCTGATATTCAAGTGTAGAAATGAATGGTTTTTAGGTTCTGTCTTAGGCACGAAAAAGGCGTATTTTTTTAATTTCCATAGGTTTTAGAAATAATTATTTACACATTTTTTAATGGTTACAGAGCTACCAAACCCCAAAAGTTCTTCGTCAGAAAATTTGTCGTTAGAAACATCAGATTGAGCTACTCCATAATCTACATTGTAACATAATTTCATGTTATTGGGAGAATCATTGGTGACGTACACCGTGGTATTTTTCCCGGTGACTTCCGTCAAGTTTAAAGTGTTGCAAGATGGCAAGTTAAACCAGGCTTTGTTGATAACATTTTTGTTAAGTTTCCCTGTAGTTTTGTGAATGCTCTTGTACACCCAAGTTATAAGACAGGGCGGTTAGTTTCCATTACCTTCGTTCACCTTTTCGCAAGAAAGGTAACGGGTAAGCCGCGTGCATTGAATTGGGATATTAGAAAATAGTCAAGGATATGGGTTGTTGCTTATCAAACTCAATCAGTAGTTCTTTACCGATGTACCGTTTAAGATTTACCAACAGTTTTTTGAGTTTCTGGGTCGCTGGGTGAAATCCAACCTTTATATTTTGATTTTTCGTACGAAACGGAAGTCCCAAAACCCTTTAAATCTTGAAACTGAATGGAAGGAGACAAAGAAACTTTACACCGTTGTTGATCTTTGTACCTTTGTCATTGTTAACTATCAGCAAGTTTTTTGGCAAGAGATTGGAAAGCTGTGTTTGCAAGGATGGTTGAGATATTTTTAAGTTAATTATTTATTTTGAGGTTCTTCCTTTTAGTATATATGAGAAACTTTAAAAATAAGCCTCATCGACGGCTCAGCATACCTCATATTAAAAAAAAAGATATTCGTCAATAAGTTTTGACAAGCATTGAAAGGACGAGAAGGAAAAGGGGTGAAGTAATGGGAAGTGGTGCAAGAGGATAGCCAGGACTAGGATAAGTTTAAATCCCCGAAAACAACTACAACATGCAAAGCAAGCGTGTGACGAAATTAGGAGCTGCTATCGAACTTGAATACGTGGTAAATTATTCTCAGATTGGTACTTTGGAAATGGACGTTCGGAAACTGAAAACTGACTTGTCTCCTGCCATTACTATTCTCTCAACGAGTTGGTTTCCGCCATTTCCAGCATCTAAAAAATACATTGTACTTAGATGAGGCTGACGGGAATATTTACGCAAAGATGAAAGAAATTAAGGACTTAGTTTTCCCCCAGCACATTGCTGACACGGTAACAAAAGTGTACGTTGAGAGGAGTTGATTATTGCAGGACGACCTGAAAGTATACTTCAATGCAACGCACACGCAGATTAAAAATATAAACGATCCTACTTTACCGAGCGATGATGTTATTAAGGTATTCATCGACAGCAATTGCTTGTTACAAGACGACAAGAAAAAACACTTTCATTGCCGCGAACAAACTGAAATCTAAGCGAAACTATTTTATCGAGTGGCGCGGCCATGAAGAAATTTGTGTATGAAAGCAGTTTTATTCTGATCAGTTTCAGCATGAAAAACTGTTTGAAAAAAGCGATCGTTTGGTTTTTTAATACTGGTCCTCTCTCGAGCTTTGTATGTACAAGTTCTGGTTTAATTCTTAAAGCGGTTTTATACTGCAGCAATCCGAGCGTTGCACTAGTAGCTAAATGTATAGAAGGAACGAGACCACTTTATATTAGTAAACTAAAAAACAAGCATTCAACTTCTACTATTTTCGAAATTCCATAAATAATAAAAAAAATTGCCTATCGTGGTAGAGGCATTCAAAGAGGTTCACGCAGAAGACGTTCATTTCCAGTTAGATTTGCACGTAACTTTCCAATTGATGGCTCGTCTCATCATATCCAAAACAGCTTAATAATTACGAGCCCTAGAGAATAAACTAAGTAAAAATAAGCAAAAGTCACGGAACCAAAACTGCTCAAAGTTTTGAACGTGTTCGTAATTGTATTTAATTCCCGGCCCCAAGTAGTTATCCATAGACCGGGAAGGACCCATGTAGCCAAAACTATCTAAATAACATGGTTCACCTGCAACGGTTGAATAGGCTACTCATTGACTTCGTTCTCTGTCGTGGAAATATTCCAAGTTTACAATTCAGTTTTCACCAAAAGGCCAAAGTTTTAAAGGAAGCGTGTCTTTACTAAAAAGTACCTATACATTTTGGAATTTCCATTACTCTAGCCAATCCATTTAAATCAAAGTTCGTTAAAGGTTTATCAAAGTTGATTAAACCCTGGGCGGCTTTAAGTAAAGACCTCTTCCACAAGGCAATTTTTTTTTGCTTCGTTTTGTTTAGTTTTTTCTTTGAGCTGGAACCTTCACTTGTTTGTGACGTAGCACGAGTTCAATCAGAATTTTTGCATTGTTTCAACCCCTTAGTCCATCCCGCCAAACCTCCGATACTGGGTAAAATTGGCTCTAGCAGTGCCATCGGCAAACACCCGCCTTTCTTTTTTCGCGATCTAGTTTTGAGCGCCATATCTTTTTTATGATTGTTATAATTTAACAAACAACTTCGACTTTGCCTCTGTCCAACTTTAGTTTCATTTTCCTGCCACCAATGTGCAGAGCATGACAAGTTGTGTTAGCCGGCACTGCCGATCTAAACTTCAGTTTGACTTGTACGTCCACGATTTCCGATTGAAGCCTCTCGGACTTTTTGGAGCCATCCAACACCACCAGAGGTTGGCTTTCTTGAAATGAAGCAAGTCTAAACTCAAGGCATTGGAGTCGTAGCAAAGCTGCCTAAATTGCTGCACCGTTCTGCACAAATTAGAATTCAAATCGAGAAACGGATAACTCTCGGAATTTAGAGTCACTGCAAACTGCAGTGGTCCAACACGGCCGGATTTTTAGCTAAAGAGTTCTGCCTGTTTGTGTGAAAGGCTGGAACTATCCATCTAGGTTTCTCGACCGCAGAAGTAGTCACCATGCGCCAAGTGAAGCTGGTGTTTTGAGGGAGCTTGCAGCTATCGTAATGCACTGTTTAAATCCCAAATCTATGGTCACTCCATGGTCGATCAGATTATACAATTTAAGTTTCTGCTTGTCCAATGCCATGACAAGTGGAACGAGCCAGCTAATGCTATTTAGCACGACTTTGTAATTGCGCGCTGCTACTGCTTTCAAGATATCATTCGTGTCACTAGCTCGCAGGAGTGTAAGCACATGTTTAGTTCCGTTAATAACTTATCGTAATTTTCGAAAAATTCCATGCCGTGTTTTAACGGGATTAAGAAGGTAAAGCTTCCATCGGGGGTTGTTTCAAAGATGACGGACGCGTGTAGCTGATTGAATCCCAAGTTGTTGGTTAGTTCGGCATTGACGGAAGCCGTGCTATCCAATGCCCAGCACTGGCCGAGCAAAGCCTGTTGCTCAGATGAGCCGTAAGTGAGCAGTCCCTTTTTATCAGAGTGACAAACCCCGGGTAATTTAACTCGTCGACATGTTTATCACCTAGATGGTATTTGATATTAGTAAAAAAAGAACATGGGAGCATTATTATTCAAAGCCGCTACGTCAGCATCTGCTTAAGCCAAAGCATCATAGTAGTGTTATTAACTAATCTATCTAGCATTTTGCCACATTAGTATTGGGAGTGATGGCCATTCGGTATAACATATTATTCCAGGGGGGAAAGAGCGTGCATCTACGAGTTTATGGTGGTGTGGCACCCCGTCTTTAAGGGCAGGACTCATTCCCGGCAGTTGTGCGTTGCGAGTGTGGGCAATTGACCATTTTCCTGCGTGGCCAGTGGATAGCGAGTGGGAGCTTTTCCTGCTTCGAGCTAGCTGACTCTGGTTTCCCTCTTGGCAGCGCCGGTCGGGAAAAGAGGTAGGGTGAGCAAGCGGCCTGTCATAGCCGGTCACTTGCTATAGCGAGTGGAGCTGAATAATATAGAGAGTCGAAAATAAAGGCGTAGAGACACAGCTGTAAGTTAACAAGGTTTGAAACTGAATAGGGTATCGAGAAAACGTCTGTCTTCAGGTGTTAGGTCTACAAAAATCACTGTAGACACGTTTTTTTCAAAGGATAGTCACAAAATATAGGAGGAGAAATTGGTTGTATAAGCCGAAAAAGTGACGAAAAACAGAATGTCAGTCAAAGTTAAAGAGCTAAAGTGGGCTGGTGTTGAGCTGCTAGGATCGGGATGGAACGTGAGAGCATGACCTCCTCCCTTGTAGTTGCAGGCTAGCAGCGCTAGACTCGGCTGGCTTCCTGTTTACTCACTTAAGCAGCTAAGCTGTGTATTGAGCTGGAGGGTGTATAGTTGTCAAGTTCATGTTTCCTTTTTGAGATGTGTGTTGGCCTGGCTGAGGGTAGAAAATGAAAGGTTTTTATTTCAATGTATAGGGAAAGGTGAAGAGTTATTAATGACAAGGCATCTCTATAGCGAGTTCTTAGTAAGACGTCTAACATAATTGCTACGTCTTTCGTAATGCTTTTATCATTTTTTCGTCTCTTTGTTAGAACGCATCTGTATGTTAGTCGGTTTTTCACCGAATAGTCTATCGAAAAATAACTGTGAGCTTGTAAATGTGCACAGTTGTTATGTTTTGTAGGCCTAACAGCTTCGCACCGACATACGAGTGATTTAAAAATGTCAAGGAAAAAACTTCCAAATGATACCAACGGGAAGGTATACAGACTGCTGGTGAAAAAGCAACGTCAGTTATAAATGTTGTAAGAAAGAGCAGTATGAGTCGAGTTAAAAGTTGCTTTATCACATTCGTCATTCATAATTTTGACCTACGAACTACTAGTTAGAATGTAGGTATGATTTTCAAAGATAGTCACTAAAAGTTAGCGGATATATAGAAATTTGTTATATTTGCGACACTGTGACTTAAAATAGCCAAAAACGAAAAGTAAAAAGTAAAATTAAAGCTTAATAAAGAAGAGGTGATCGAAAATGGGGGTGTCAAAAAAAAAAAGAAGCAGACTTACGTCTTTTAAGACGGCACAATGATATCCGCTTCGTCGAAATTAGTTCTTAAAGCTTGACGAAGTGCTAATTCTCGTCGAAAACATTCACGCAGGCTGTATTGAAGCAGCTTTTGTGAAAGGGCTAAGCCCTGAATATGTCGAACTATCTAAAGGTAGAGAAACAAAATTAAAAAAAACGACTAAGATGAGGGACTGGAAAATCATAAAAGCAATACAAAGGACATAAAAATTATTTAGATACCTCTTGACGACGTTCGAGGTTGGTGCATTGTTGTTGGGGGGCTGGGCTGTGCGACTTTGCTAGTGGGGGAGTGGGGTCCAGACTTGCAGGAGTATCAACAAAAGGAATATAGGCAGGAACCAAGGGTGGGAGTCTATTGCTAGACACCCGTTCTTCTATTAAAATCACCTCATGTTCCTTTTGGCAATGGGAAAAGTGTTAATAAAATGTTTAAAATGCACCATTCAAACCGTAAAAATGTACATACCGCAACAGCTGAAGACATGTTGTGGCCTAGAGATAGTCCAGGAGAATAAAGTCTTCAACTTTTCAACTGGGGGGTAAACTGTAAGTCGAAGCAACTAATGAGTGTTTTAGATCCTTCTGCAAAGAGGGTCACTCGACAAACATACATTTCTTCCCTCCCTCACCCACGTTAATAATCTGTGAAACGGACTTAAGAGCAAAACTAGTTGACAGTTGTTTTGACGAGAGAGAATGTCATCTGAGACGTGAAAACCAATTCCACCACTAATTAGGCAGAGAACGCACTCACACACACACACACACACACACACACACACGCACACACACACACACACAAACACATAAGATTATCAGTATTTGTGACAAATGATGTCTCACATGCGCGGTCTTGAAACGTGATAACAAAGGTTCGATACCATTGTCACGTATAGGGTGGCTAAGAGATTTATCATCTGCATAGGGGAACATGTCAGGTTTGTTTTCCCAGGTGGTTAAGGTCTTTAACAGTCAGACTGTTTAAACATGACCCGTAGAGTTAATTAAGAACGATGTTAGTTGTCAGAGGGGTGACACTCAAGAACGTAAGCAACCCATCTACGGGTGGTTTTTATCACAGCATAATCGTTTTGTACAGTAAAAATGAATGAAAAAAATTACAGGAGGAGACTTAGGGACGACCAGCTACGATGCTATAGGTTGTAAACATGTCACGAGTTAGCCTACAGTCAACCAGTTACACTACATGTGTGGGGTCCAATGAACGAATATAAAATATTGTAAGGTACGACCACAAAGGTGCAGGATTCGGCAGAGGGTGAAAAAAAAATGCTTCAATTGAAATAACGTAAAATGGAAGTAGACTGTAACAACAGTTCAAGGGCTAAAAGTGACACATTTACAAAGAAAAGCAAAACAAAAGCAGGACACAAAGGAATTCAAAAAACATTTGACAGAAACAGAAAGTAGGGCTATTAATTTTTTGTCCATTACTAGTATTGTGTGCAACACTTTTAAAGGAGAGTTTCATTTCTTCATTTAGATCTGTAGGAAAAGTAAAATGTCAACGATAAAGGTAGTAGGATGACTGAACATTTATTTTCTCAGGAGAAATATATCTACAAACCACAGATCACGGCAGGGCCGGCTTGCAAGCAGGACGTCAAGGCGAATAGTTAATAAAGAAGATAACATTTTCAGTGAACCAACCATTTCGTTCCGAACTACAAATTACTAATTTATCTAAGGATGTTGCAGAAAAAACAATATACAGGTCCATTATCACTATCTAAAACGAATGGAACAAGACATAGCTGAATAACACTATGGCAACAACAACTGTCCTGTACGAAGGTTGATAGTCAAAAACGCAACGTCAAATCTACCCACACCAAAAGTAATTTTAGCACAAATTAACAAGTTTCACTTGCTACAGAAAAAGATAAACGAAGTCAACACACAAACCACAAACAACACAACCAAAGCAGACAAGCGGTAGCAAACTCTGTTGTGTGACTAGACGACACACCTTATATATACATACAAATTCATGGCTCATAATGTTAGTGGCAGCAATTAACTGCAGGATGAAAATAAATCTTTTCTGTACTGATTTTCAATGGGTGAAGCCTGGGGGAGTAGCAGAGTGGTAACTGTAAGAACTAACTATCCACCGTCAGTTCTCTGAAGGGAGAACTGATGGCTGCAGGGAATCCCCGGGAGCTTCTGGCGAAGGGGATAAGAAGGTGTGCCCTGTAAAGAAGTGATAGCGAGTAGGCATATTGCCCGACTACAGTCTGGTTATCATTTGGAAGGTTTCTAACATTTGAACAAGTTGTAATAAGCGACAAGAGGTAAGTATGTAATTCAACACGTTTCGATGTCGGTTCCTTTTCAACCAATACCCTGACGATACCACTAGGAGGGCCATAATCTGCTACGACATGTAAGGATAAATGTTATCCGTTGACGTCCCGCGTTCATCACCTGAATTTGGTTTCTCTCAAAGTGTTAGTCGTATGAAAGGATCTTAGAACTTTATTCTTTTATTTTATTTTTTATTTTATTTTTTTACTGTTTGTAAATTGTGTGTAGAAAATATATTCACACCAGGAAAGGTTACCAAGAACATTCAAGCATTAGTGTTTACGTAAAGTCATTAGTAGGTTCCTTTCTTATTTGTGCTAAAACAAGAACAACTTCAGATACACATTAAGTGGTTCGTGTAGGTTTAACTTACATTCAAACCAGAACGTTTTTACTTAGCGTTCTGCAGGCGTTTCACCAAGTGAGGGGTCAGCAGACAGAGAAGTGATAAGAAGCTGAGGGAAAAATATATACTGACTAGGTCGTAACGAAAAAAAACCCACGTAAAGTATAATACTACCAAATGCCAAATAAAGTGTAGTTCTGGGGGTGGTTACAGGATTCAGTCACGATTCTTAGGAAGTGTTTGCGCCGATTGAGGGAATTTACATTAAGTCATTAGTTGGTTTTCTTCTCCTTTGTGGTAAAATACGAACAGTGTTGAGGTACAGGGTATAGGGGCATGTGTAGGTCTAACTTATATTCAAAACGCAATTAAAATGGTTGGTTAGCTATCTCAACAAATCTCTGAGGCAATGATACTAACTTGTTTAACAGTTAGCAATAGGTGTGATGTAGTGGTTGCTAGAGTTATTTTATTTTCAACCCTTAAAGCAAAAATTCTTAAAATAGGTAAAACAAGAAACCCCAAGGTTCTCAGTAGGGTGATTTCTCGCAGCGTTTATACTATACAACTTAGACAGCCCGATTTATTTTGAATTGAAGAATCAATATAGCACCCTTACCCACATCACCATCAGTAACAGTATTAAATCCGTTCGTACTTTTGATATTCCTCTGGTCGATTCTCACTGTTACAGATGCAGACGTAAAATATTCCTGACAACTTTTCTATGATTAACTCTAGCAGCAAATTGAATTCGCAGGGAAGTGCAACGAAATATAGGCCCTAGTTACATTGATTCACTCACGTTTCTGAGGAACTGTTTAAAATAAGTGAAACAAGAAAACCCAATACGTGTAAAGTATAGTACTAACACAAATTACAAGAATATAAGGTTCTTAAAGGCTACAATGATTCACGCAGATACAGAAGGCTAACACTACAACTCAGGAATGATCCTAATACGGAACTGTCACAAAGAAAAAGAAAGAGTACAAACATGTTATCGTTTGTTTCTGAACTGAAACTTTGCAAAAAACATGCACTACACAAATCTTTGTTTTAACATTTAACTGTTTAACTTTGTGTGAGAATTGTAGGGCTTTGCATAATCGTTGCAACAAGAAATATCCTTGAGTCAAGCGAGAGGTGGCCGAATGTGTGAACGTTAGGCCTTTGGGGTAAATTACGAACAGTTTTGAAGTTCAAGGTATAATTGAATTGAAAAAGCAATATTACAGTCTTACCCACATCACACCACTAACAATATTAAATCTGTTCATATTTTTGACATTGCTTTGGTCGCTTCTCGTTGTTACAAATGCAGACGTAAAATATTCCTGACAACTTTTTCTATGATTAACTCTATCAGCAAATTGAAATTCATAGGGGGGGGGATTGAGGC
The DNA here is from genome assembly GCA_023313725.1 of Lithobius niger. NCBI lineage: Eukaryota > Metazoa > Arthropoda > Chilopoda > Lithobiomorpha > Lithobiidae > Lithobius > Lithobius niger. The sequence continues at coordinate 34,951 of JAHWFP010169554.1, forward strand.
TTAATGGCGCGTCGACAACTTGATCATTAGCGCCAACCAAAATTCATAGGGAAGTGCAGCGATTGAAATAAAGCAATGGTTCAAACTTACAATTTATTATTTGGATGTATTGACCAAAGAAAAAAAATATTAGAGGTGGAGGACAGAAAGCTAAACGAAAAGAAGCAAATGGTGAATTGAACAGACCAAGGCAACCGTTAAAATGTGTAGTAAACAATTATGCTCAATACAAATATAGAGAAAGAAGACAACAGGGCCCTAGTTACATTGATGCACTCACAGTTCGGAGGAAATGTTTAAAATAGGTGAAAAAGAAAACCAAACTCATGTAAAGTATAGTACTAACACAAATTACAAGGATATAAGGTTCTTGTCGGTTACAACGATTCACGCAGATACAGAATGCTAACACTACAACTCTAGAATGATCTTAATACGAAACTGTCACAAAGAAATGAAAGAGTACAGACATGTTACCGTTTGTTTCTGAACTGAAACCTTGTGAAAAATATGCACTACACAAATCTTGGTTTTAACATTTAACTGTTTTACTTTGTGAGGGGAATTGTATGTCTTCGCATAATTGTTGCAACAAGAAATATCCTCAAGTGAAGCGAGACGCGACCGAACGAGCAAACATTATGGAGCCACTCGACTACTAAATCATTGCAATGATTTTTTTTTAACTTTTAAGGTCGAGTACAACCGTCATAACTAATACTTCACCAGGTTCTGAAAACATGCTTTGCACAGACAAAATTAGATAAAACAGTTTTATAAAACAAATAGTTGAGTTGTAAAGAGTGGTGTATAACAAGGGTTGAATCTAACAATTCACAATTTCAAAGGCGTTCAGACTTCGACTATTTGTAGCATGTATGTTTTACTCAAAACCAAAAGTTGGAAGTCGTAAAAATTTTCGATATTCTAGGCTAATTCAAGCTATAATGACTGGACAAGCTGAGGAACAAGTTTTTAGTGCAGTCTGGTCTGTGAAAAACAAATCATTAGCATAAGGTGCACAAAATGTTCGAGATCCGTACGCAGTTTCGTGGGAGTTCGATAGAAAAAAACTACAAAGAAAATGTTTATTTTTAAAGTTGTCTACAACAATCTCATTTATTTTAGGTTCGCTGAGAACAAATTAATCTCCGAGGCAGATCTTAGACCAAGAAATACGTATACCTTTTACTTCACAAACAAGTTCGTGACAATTCAACAGGCCTAAAAGTTTTCATAACTGCCCACACTTCCAACAAGGAAACAATTTTGAATGTAATTCTTAGAGGTTTTGTAAAGATTCAAATACATTATTGGTTTATAAGACGTAAGTGGACGGCTCATGCATTTTAGCGTAACAAAATTTTCACAGACTTACTACAGTTCATAGACAAAAATGGATGCTTGAAAATATTTTCTATGGAACTTAAATCTGAAGGAGACACACCTTTAAAATTACATACATCAACCACATCCCGAGCGGTCCAGGAGCCCGGTCGATGGACCTGGCCCTCGGACTAGTCTCAATCGGTGCAAACACTTCCTAAGAATCGTGACTGAATCCTGTAACCACCCCCAGAACTACATTTTATTTGGCATTTGGTAGTATTATATTTTACATGGGTTTTTTTTCGTTACGACCTACTCAGTACAGATTTTTCCCCGGCTTCTTATCACTTCTCTGTCTGATGACCCCTCACTTGGTGGTTTGAATGTAAGTTAGACCTACACGAACCACTAACTGTGTTTCCAAAGTTGTTCATGTTTTAGCACAAATAAGAAAGGAACCTACTAATGACTTTACGTAAACACTAATGCTGAATATTCTTGGTAACTTTTCCAGGTGTCAATATATTTTCTACACACAATTTAAAAACAGTAAAAAAAAATAAAATAAAAAATAAAATAAAAGAATAAAGTACTTAGATCCTTTTATACGACTAACACTTTGAGAGAAACCAAATTCAGGTGATGAACACGGGACGTCAACGGATAACATTTATCCTTACATGTCGCAGCGGGTTATAGACCTCCTAGTGGTATCGTCAGGGTATCGTTTGAAAGGGAACCGACATCGAAACGAGTTGAATTACATACTTACCTCTTGTTGCTTATTACAACTTGTTCAAATGTTAGAAACCTTCCAAATGATAACCAGACTGTAGTCGGGCAATATGCCTACTCGCTATCACTTCTTTACAGGGCACACCTTCTTATCCCCTTCGCCAGAAGCTCCCGGGGATTCCCTGCAACCATCAGTTCTCCCTTCAGAGAACTGACGGTGGATAGTTAGTTCTTACAGTTACAGCTCCGCTACTCCCCCCGGGCTTTACCCTTTGAAAATCAGTACAAAAAAGATTTATTTTCATACTGCAGTTAATTGCTGCCACTAACATTATGAGCCATGAATTTATATGTATATGTAAGGTGTGTCGTCTAGTCATACAATAAAAATGGCTACCGCTTGTCTGCTTTGGTTGTGTTGTTTGTGGTTTGTGTGTTGACTTCTTTTATCTTTTTCTGTAGGAAGTGAAACTTGTTTATTTGTGCTAAAATTACTTTTGGTGTGGGTAGATCTGACGTTGCGTTTTTGACTATCAACCTTTGTACTGGACAGTTGTTGTTGCGAGTAGTGTTATTCAGCTATGTCTGGTTCCATTCGTTTTAGATAGTGATAATGGACCTGTATATTGTTTTTTCTACAACATCCTTAGATAAATTAGTAATTCATAGTTCGGAACGAAACGGTTGGTTCACTGAAAATGTTATCTTCTTTATTAACTATTCGCCTCGACGTCCTGCTTGCAAGCCGGCCCTGCCGTGATCTGTGATTTGCAGATATATTTCTCCTGAGAAAATAAATGTTTAGTCATCCTATTACCTTTTTCGTTGACATTTTACTTTTCCTACAGATCTAAATGAAGACATGAAACCATCCTTTAAAAGTGTTTAGCCTACACACAACACTAGTAATGGAAAAAACGTTAATAGCCCTACCTTCTGTTTCAGTCAATTGTTGTTTGAATTCTTCGTGGCCTGCTTTTGTTTTGCTTTTGTTTGTAAATGTGTCACTTTTAGCCCTTGAACTGTTGTTACAGTCTACTTCGATTTTACGTTGTTTCAATTGAAGCATCTTTTTTTCACCTTCTGCAGAATCCTGCACCTTTGTGGTCGTACCTTACAATATTTTATATTCGTTCATTGGTCCCCGCACATGTAGTGTGACTGGTTGACTGTAGGCTAACTCGTGACATGTTTTCAACCTATAGCATCGTAGCTGTGTCATCCATAAGTCTCCTCCTATTATTTTTTTATTCATTTTTACAGTACAAAAACGATTACGCTGTGATAAAAACCACCCGTAGAGGGTTGCTTACGTTCCTGAGTGTCACCCTGTTGCATGTTACGAAAAAAGGATAGAATCCTCAACGAAAACCCAAGGGGTTCCGTAAAGAGTGAAAGTTAGCTAAAGTGTTTCAACTTACGTAAACTTAGGTGGTACGGTAGTCCCTGTCTCAGAACGAGGGGGGGGGATTGAGGCTTAAGGGCACGTCAACAACTTGGTCATTAGCGTCTCAGGATGGCTTGGATGTGGCTATCTGACCGGCCCAATCTTATTTGGCACGAGCACCAAACGTCCACCAGTCCAGAACAAATGAAGAATCCTAAACCTTGTGGACTTCGAAATGTTGCCTTTCTTTTCACGTGATAAAACTCCAACTCCAATCTTTGTGACTTGTGACTCTTCCACGAAGAAATTCTCGACCAAACGACCAAAATAAACTTGTTTCAGATCATTGCTCCATGCCCTGAATCTTGACAGAGCAGACGATTAGGTCGCATTTCAATTAGACCTTAGCTTCTTGGAAAAACTGGCATAACAATCAAGATGAACCTTAGTTCTAAATGGAAATAGGGACTTGCTTGGTTGGAATCCTGACAAGGCTTCTTCAGGCATTGAAAGACATTAACAAGTGTTAATGCCATAAAAATTTCCCCTTCAATTTTGAAATGGTAAAAAGGTCACAAAACATAGCCTTTCACTTGCAAGAAGCCTCCGCGGGTGCCTTGTACCTTTCATCAACCGGATTCCCCCGGCAAGG